>JASANC010005587.1:0-14666 GCA_030248135.1 Theristus sp. LFF4_11 | reverse complement strand
CACGCTCCAGATTTTTTTTTGCTGTTTAGTACAAATTATTTCTTTCCCTATGTAGGCCAACCGGATCATGAGCATGAGCATGCCGATGCCCGTGCGCGTGCGTTTTAAAAAAGAAGCGCCAGGACCCCCCCTCAGCCGAAAATCCTGCCCGTGCACGATTTTTTGTCGAAGAGATAATCATCGAAGAGATAAAATGAGTCGATTTTTGACCAAAATTGACGATTTTTGCTTGAAATTCTTGAAAATTTCGCTGATTTTAGTTAAAATATGCGTTTACCGTATTACCTCTAATAAACCCCCATGGGGGTTTATTTCTTCAGCGACTTCTGGGGGTGTTATTTGGAAACCATTTTTAGGGGTGGGCAAAATGGCAAAAATACCTTCCATGGCAGGAAGGAAGTCGCATAAACTTCTACTCTACATAGAAATTTTTTTTACATTAGCCTTTTGTAATGTGAAATTACCATTAACTCATCCATTTGGGGCCTTTGGTAGCACAATTTCATCATTTTCACTGCAACCAGCCACTGAATTCGCTGGGTATGTGTTTCAAACAGGTTTCCAATAATCCCCCATGGGGGATTATTTTTGGGGGGGATTATTTGGAAACTTGTCGAGGGGGTGGGGGGGTTTAATAGAGGTAATACGGTATACTTGATTTTTAGCATGTTTTAAGCATTATTTAGCTGTTTTTATAGCTTTTTAGCGTTTTAGCTATCTATCTATCTAATTTCAAAATTTTGACCGCCCCCCCCCCCAAAGTCACATGCCCCCCCCCGCGCCCCCCCCAAAATTTTCCAGCTATCTATCTATCTGGAAAATTTGCTCCAGCTATCTATATCGGCCCCCCCCAACCCCCCGGCTCTGGAACAACTATGGTGAAACTTTGCAAAATTGTCAGCTCAGCAAGGAAAGGAGAACACAAAAACGCAAAATAAAAATATGAAGATTGATTTGGTTATTTTTTGGAGTTGAGGGAAAATGTCTGTTGTTTTTATTTTCATATTTCCCGCGAAAAACCTGCGGTATAAATGTTTCAGACATCAGAGAAATTGAGAGAAACGAAGAAAAACCGGTTGGCACGTTTTATGATATTACGCTCCAGTTAACTCACGCTCCACAATTGGATGTTCTCGGACATTGCTAAAACGGACTTAAACCTAAAAACCAAACCTAAGCCTAAGCTTAAGCAAAACCTGTTCCTAACCTAATCCTAACCTAAGCCAAGCCTTTTTAAGAAAGCAAGAATGAAAATAACTGCGTTTTGAACGAGTTTATGTTGAGTGCGGAGCGTGTGCACGCGCGCCAGTGGATCATGAGCAATGAGCAATGCGGATGCGGGGCAGGTGCATATCATAATGAAGCTTTGCGAGAAAAACCCTAAAGCTTCATTACTAAAGCGCACGCGCACGCGGCATCGGCATGCTCATGCTCATGATCCACTAGCGCGCGTGCACACGCTCCGGCCCCAACAAGAACTTGTTCAAAACGCAATTGTTCTGAACTTTTCCTTCTTGAAAAGGCTTGGCTTAGGTTAGGATTAGGTCAGGATTATGTTTAGCTTTGAATTAGGCTTTAGGATTAGGTTTTGGTTCAGGCTAGTTTAGGCACCGTCTGCCAACATCAGTGTTTTGATCGGAAAACAAATCAGAAACAAATCGAATTGAATGCTAAAACAGCTGAAAATTTTAATTGGTACCGGATCGACCGAGTACCGGATCGACCAGGTACCGGATTGACCGCCCCAGAATATTTGCTGGTACCCGATCGACCGTACCGGATCGACCGCATTAGGGTTGTTAAAAAAAACAAAAATCGTCATTTTTGTTTTTTTTTTAAAAAAAAAATTTTTTTTTTTAAAAAAAAAATTTCAAAAATCAAAGTTGTGCTAAATCAATCAGGGAGTCCGAAGAACCACATATGATATGCAAGCGCCTCCCGAATGACTCCCGTATGGCGGAACTTTGCAGATTTTGTTTTGGTGACCTCAATTACCCCTTTTCCAAACCGTCACCATGCCTCTTCTTGTGTTTTGACCTCCAAAACGTCACTAATTGTCCCCAGCTAAGCTAATGCTGAAGTGAAGACAAACATACCGCCTTGAAATTCGATCAATTCTTCTGATGGTGTCGCGACGACACGACACGAAGCAGCAACCAGACAACGTAGCGCTTGCAAACGGAGCAGCGAGCACAATCGGACGCTCTGCGAGGCGAATCGTCACCTTATCTGCATCGGAAATGGTAGGCTAAGCTTTGGGACGCTCAAAAACTTCATCGCAGATGTTGTCGAAGCCTAAAATCAGTCGGTAAAACGGCCCAAAATCGACTGCTAAAGGTTTTACGAGGTATAATCAAAGAAAATTTTTGTTGAACTTTCGAAAAATTGTGCCAAAATTGAGGTTTTCAGAGCATATTAAAGGAAAATTTTTCGAATTTTTTTTTTTAAAAAAAAAAATCGGCATTTTTGTTTTTTTTTTAATCACTTTTTTTTTTAAAAAAAAAAATTTTCATTTTTGTTTAACAACCCTAGACCGCATGCCTTTTCAATATTGTGCAAGCGAAACATCATGTTTTCCACATGTTATTGATTTGTTGCACCGCGATTTCGATTTATACCGCGTTTAGCAGAACATTTCCAGTACTGTAGCTGTGTAGCATTGCAACTTTTCTGCTGTTTCCAATTTATGACAGGAAATGGAAAACAACGATTGACCAAAATTTTGAATTGCTTAAGTTCGGTCGAACAAATACCTGAAATGTTGAACAAAAGAACGTGCAGTGCGATTTTTTTTGGAAAACGCGATTTGTCGCTTTGCAACAAATCCACGTTCTTGGTAACAGAAATGGAAACCCACGCATGAACAAAACTCACGCGCACACGAAACTGTGCTGTGTTGTTTTTGTTTGCAGTCAGTCAGTTTTGTATTTGCGTTTGTGTGTGATAGCGAGACAAGGCAAGCAAGCGCAAGGCTGCCATTTCGAAATTGAAAAAAAGCCCTTCAGATGTGCAGTTCACAAGAAGATTCAACAAATTCAGCATTTCTGCTGCAAATAATGCAGCGAAAAAGTTCCATCTCAACATTTTCGAACCCTACCTTAGTAAGACTTATCATACAGTCTATCTGGCTAATATATATAATATATATAATGATTCAATGACATACAGCCAGCTGATTGGTTGGTTGCACACACGTGCAGTTGATGCATACGTTCTCTGTTCAGGCAAACTCCACCTCAACAGCAACCCTGCACAGAATGCACCCATCAACTGCACGTGAGTGCAACGAACCAATCAGCTAGTTGTAGGGTTAGGGGCTTTGAAAAAAAAATTTTTTTTTATTTTTTTTTCGTTTTTTTTAAAAAAAAAATTTGGATTTTTTTTTTCAAACTTAAAAAAAAAATTTAAAAATTTTTTCTTCTACTTTGCTCTGAAAATTCGATTTATGGCATAATTTTTTGAAAGTTCAAACCAAATTTTCTTCCCAACTTCTTTGTGTGCTTAGGTTAATGTCATTATTTGGTCATTTTGACCGACGTACTCCATGTTTTTCGATTTGGATGACTTCTAGAGTCAATTTTTAGCGTTGAAATGACTTAACTGAATTGAAATATCGTTTCAGAAATCGTTTTCTTGCAACTTAGAACATGTTTTTCAGTCGGTAGGCCATGAGATGAACATGATATCTTGTTGATTGGCGTATGTTATAGGTCTACAATGGAGTTGTGCGATATATTGTTAAACAATTTGAGCGGAGATGTTGGTTAATACCACATCACACGACCGTTTTTCAGATACCCGATAACATGGCCACATGTTAAAACTTGCGTGCTGAGCTAAACTAACGTGTTAAACTTGCGTCTGTCAGTTGCCCGCAACGTGATCGCGAAATCATGGTACGTGTTTTCGATACGATGATTTGAAGAGTGGGCTCTCGCCATGTGGCAGATAGCATAGCTGGTTGAACCTGAAAGTAAGTGTCTTGGGGGGGGGGGGGGCGACCGGGTCGACAGGGGTTGCCGACTTAGCTACAGCAAACAGGAATTTTTGAACACAGTCAAATTTTGGTAATTTTCTAAAGAGGAACCACTAAGAACGGTTCAATATTCAAGTACACGTGAAAAATTGCCCTGTTTTACTGTTGAAAATGCAACTTTCCCTCTATGAAATGGACATAATTTCAATAAAACACGATTTTCGCTCTTATAGTTTCCCGGATCGTTCTGAAAATAGTCTAGATGAACTCAGCTCGACGAGACGCTTCGAACGAACCTAACTTGTAAAAAAAATTTTTTTTTTAAATTTTTTTTTAATTAAAAAAAAAATCCGGATTTTTTTTCCCCTAACCCTAGCTAGTTGTATTGTATTATTAGCCTGACAGACTGCACATCAATACATTTTGCTGAATTATGCAAAACGCAATCAGCTCTGCATGAAAATGTAATTTCAATGTTGCTGAGAATTTTTTCTGCTCTGCTGCGCATTTTTTTCTGAGATTCCGCTAAACTCTTTTTGCTTCTTTCAGATTGCCATCAATGACAACAATAGTCTGAGAGGTGAATGATAGTGTCAGCAGAATCATCAACACAACAAAGCAAAGCACATGTGAACTCTGGCAGTCTCAGTCTCAGAACCGTGCGGCTTCAATAATTAATTCATTTCTGAAGAGTGAGACAGAAGTGGGAAATCATATCTTGCCAGTTCATTCATTCATTCAAGAGACTTTGCTGCAACACCACAAGCCCAGGACAACACAACAAACCTTTGTCGTGAGTGTGTGTGTGTGAGTCGTGAAACTCCAAAAACCAACCGAAACATGCCTTCAACAACGTCGAACTTGAGCGAACCAAAAGAAGACGGTTATCCCGATGAGCCACCTCCGCCGTATCCCGGTAAGTTTCCGAACGATGTTTTGTTTGTTTCGATTTGATGCGCTTTTTGAACGGCACTTGGAAGTGATGATGTGCCGTCACGACGTCAGCCTGCGGTTTTAGGTCAGCATGAGAGCCAAATTCGCATGCTCTGCTCCTTGACCTCGAAAACAGCACCATGAATGATCATTTATATTTTTCCGTTTCTGCGACAACAGTGACACTGACTCACCAATCTGGACAGCATGAAAGCATCAGCTCAACTGTATCCTCCTCACCGTAGTCAACAAATCGTACACCTTTTTTGTCCAAGCTCACCCAGTCAACCCTCAAATTTCACCAAAATTGTTCTGTCCGTCGAAATATGAATTTGAGAAAACTCGGTGGAAGTCCAATCAATATTTCGTGAGAGCGGTTTGTTTGTGGGTGATGGAACTGTACAGTCTCACTCTATAACATATCCTATCAGCTGATTGCTTGGTGGTCATGTGATGCATGGATTCTATGCAAAGCAAACTCGCGGCGAACTCAGCAATTCATGCACAAAATGCATGCATCACCCATTGAGCTAGTTGAATATGTTATTGAGTTAGACTGTATTGTGTGTGGATCCGGTGCCAGCTTGATTCACCCAAATTCCCGCCCGGACCGAACACACACACATCCAAGATCCAACGCAGGTCCGGCGTCATCGAGCGACCAACCGCCGCCCTATGTCGGCCCGTCATCCTCGTCCCCGCCATCAGCGGACCACCTCGCCGCGCCACCGAGCGTCAACCGTCATCAGCCGGCGTCCGTCAATCTGCCGCCGCGTTCCGGCGCCGTGCCGCCCTCCTACTACGCCGCACCACCGCCGCCGCCGCCCTCGACGGTCATCCTCGGAAGCGTGCCGTCGTCGTACACCGTGCCGATGCCGGCGAACGCGTGCGCGAACTGCGGCGTGAGTTGTTGTTGTTGTTGTCCGGTTTTTTATTCGTTGCTGTTTTTTTGGTGTCGCGAGTTTCTGTTTTTTTTTGCATGCGGTCTTATTGCTTTGTTGCTGGTTTATTCAACAGCAGCGTTCACGGAAATGCGTCATTATGGATCGCTCCCAACCTATGCATTAGTCCAGTGAGAACACCTCCTGTGTAACGTGGAACTCTAAATGATTGCCAATCGGCTGATTGCTTGGTGATCATCACGTGATGTTGTTGTTGTTCATCGCCCAACGGGTCGGAAAGGTGCTGACGCAATTTGGCCGATTGAGCGGCTCGGTCGGGTGTGGACGGCGTGTTGGAGCTGCATCGTGGTCTGCATCATCACGTGACGCATGCTTTCAGTGCGCCTCCACAGCAACCAACAGGCCTGCACAGAAAGCATGCATCACGTAATCACCAATCAATCAGCTGATTGCTTTGTAGTCGGCCTTTCCGTCGGTGTACTCGGTGCGCGCGCGCTCATTCGCTCTGCTGTGTTTCAGTCGCTTTTCGAGCGGCATTGTGTTTTCAAAGCGCATCTTCGCGCAATGCAAACGTTATTTTTTCTGGTCTTTTCTCCATGTCAGGCGGGCGTCATGACGACGCAACCGGACGTGACGCTCATCCTGTGTCTCGTCATCCTCGCGTTCCTGTTCACCCCGTTGACCTTGTGCTGCATACCGTGCGCCTTCCGTCTGCAGTGCTCCAACTGCGGCTATTGCGCCGCGTGAATGCCGGCCCCACGCATTTTTTTTTCTTTTCGGAATTTTTTATTCCGTCAATTATCTAGTGGACTGTGGGTTTTTTTTTTGGTGTATGAAAACGCGCGAAAATGTATGCGGTATTCCGGGATTCAATGAGAATTGCTGATTGTGTTTTGCTTTTTTTTCAAGGTGAAAAGTCGTTTATTTTCAAACGCATCATTTTCGAGTGTTGATTGACTTGTGTACCGGCCGTTTTTTGGAGTTGAAAACATTTCGACTTCACTCGTCACCGATTCTTTAGAGGAGAAAGTTTGGTTTCTTTGTTTTGGTTAGTGGAATGCAGAAAAGCTTATGAGGATTGGACTTCGTCTGACAATTAGCAGCAAATTTTGAATTTTGCGGTTGACAATCCCCTCTCTCCCCCTTGATGCATGTTGTCAAATACAGGCGATATTTTGTATCTTTGACGTCAGAATATTGCTCTTTTAAAGTGGACGTGTAGTCAATTGCCGCGGTTGCTTTCAGTCAAGAAAGGCCCATGCGAGGGTGTGGGGTACCACGGAGCGGTGCACCTAAAATCGCAGCTCGCGAAGCCGCGAGAAAGAATGAGGCAATCGGGACGGCGCGAGGAACTGCCGCTCGGGTTTTTGTCTGTGAGAAAACGAGACTCTGTGCAATTTGTAGGATCACTGGTGTGTGAGGCGTTCAGTGTCAGTCTGGTTTGCGGGGAATCATGTCGGCGTTTGGGAGGGCTTCGTGGTACACCACACAACCACGGTACGGCTCTGATTGGATAGGTCCGCCGTGGCCCACTTCTTAGGTTTGGCTTTTCGTATTCGTATCGATTCACACTTGATTGCTTGATCAGGCACCGCTTGATGTGTGATTGATTGCGAGTGTGTACAAAGTATTTTTGTTTTGAAATTCGAAAACCCGATTTTAGCATTGAGTTGCTTGATTCTCTACTACTACTTACATTTCTATCCGTTTTATGGAGGTTTTTTTTTCAGATAAAATGAAAGCTTCAAAATTTATTGTTGCCTATTTATACTGGTGATGGTATCGAAATGACTGCATGACATTTAACGTTGTTTTAGGTGAAAAAATGCGTTCGCTTTCTGCTGTTGTTTTTTCATTGTGAGATGTTTTTGTCGAAACTGCTGAAACGTTGCTGATACATCATTGGAATCGATCCTTTCACCATCAAGATGCTGTCAATCTGGATGTCTATTTTCAAATTCTCGCGACTTTGCGTACGTGCGTTTGTGATTTTTGCTGATGCCAATTCAACTGAGAAAGAAAAACTGATTCTGTCTGCTGCTACTTTGGACGGGAACAACCAATTGGATGGCTGATGTTTTCCTCCGTCCCGCAATATTGATTCCAGTGCATAAAATAAAGAAACTTCCTTGTGTAGATACTTGATTGTCAGCAAGAGACATGCAGGTAAAATTCAAAATCTGAACTTTGTCCACAACATTCATTTGCTGCATTCTGCTCAAAATTCAAATAGCCAATTCAAACGCTGATCCACAGTTTGACATTTCACTATTATTCGTTATCTAATAGAATATGCAGTCGATAATAGCGATTACACTGCAGTGGAAAATGTTGCTGATAAAAGTGTTCCATTGATTATTCAAGGCCAGCCCAGTTAGTTGATTAGCAACACGCACACGAGCGAAAGAGTGAGCAAAATTGCGAGTTTTTCAGCTTGTTCTATTACCCGGTGAATATGCCACTGTTTTTTTCGTTTTTTATAGATGGTATTGGCCTGTTTTCCAAAGTAAACACGTTTATGGTGTGTGTTTCCGAACAACAACTGAATAGCGTGGACCAACCGTGAAATATGGCTGTGAAAAATTATGTTCTATTCCACCAAGTTATCAAGTTTGCTACAAAAAAACATGCATATATGAAAAGAGATCTGAATGGCAATTTTTTCAGAAGAATCATCTCAGTGGAAAACGATGTTCAATATCCACAAAAAAACGACTGAAAATATTTTGATCCGAGTCGCGTTTTTGAAGAACCAACAACCAACACCAACATAACACACAACAGAAATTTGACACAACAGAAACAGCCTTTCACATTTGACAACAGAAAGGAAGGCGGACAGAAAAAAGAGTGCAAGTGCACATAAGCCCCATGGCGACAGTTTTTCAGCGACACTCCCAAAAAAATCCCCAAAAAACTTAAAACTAAAAGTCGCTCCACAACTGCAGATCGTGTCCTTCGTTGCTGTTCGCCGATAGTGCGACGACGCCGTTGTATTCCAGCTCGCATTTCGTGAATCGCGTATGCCCGCAGTGGACTGGCTTCGGTTTGCTGCCTGAATGGAACGGAGCTGACGGCGGCTCAAGTGGCTGCGGTCGCAGGACGATCTCGTCTGCTGAAACGAAGCGCAACTTTTTTTGCTTGACACGCTCGGAATTTGCTGTTTTGTGTGTTGTGCGTTGTAGTTTGGTTCTGTCGGCGACTCAATGGTTTTTTTTGCTGTCGCGCCGGAAGGACACTACAGTCGAGCTCTAGATTATGGGCAATCAGCTGATTCGTTGGTGATCACGTGACGCATGCTTTCTGTGCATCGATTACTGTGAGGCGGAGTCCAGAACCACACGGAAAGCATGCATCGCGTCATATGACACCTACAAAAACCAAAAAAAACACTAAAACTATCAAAACCAACTGAATATTGTGGCGTGCGGATCAATGGATCGTTCCGGATGGACGTAGACGACGTCGAGTGCTATGCCGATGCCGTAACGCCAATCGCGACATGGAAACTTTGAAAGCTCGTTCACGTAAATCTCGATGTATTGCTGAGAGAGAAAAAACAATAAAACACGTGGAAGACAGACCAGTGTTGTTGTCGCAAAACAGGTTTCGCAATTCAAATTTGCTAAAATGACCAGCCTGCAAGTTTTTTGCGGACCTATTCCTGTCAAATTTGGTATCCAAAATGATCCTATTAATTTTGGTATCTAAAATGACCGGTAGAAACCAACGCATATCAACAAATATATCACACTTGGTATCACAGATTGTCATGGGCATATCGGCTTAACACGTTCAGTGGTAAGCGTCGTACACCGTTAGTTTTACCACGATCATTTTTTTTGGCCAATACATGCTCTCTAAAATTGTTTGGATACGATTTTGGACACCAAAAAGGATTCGTTAATTTAGCATCGTGCACGACAGAAATTCACGTGCCAAGTGGGCATTTCTCGCGATTTTCAAGCGGATAATCTTTTCAAGCGGAAAGCGGATAGTTTTCCGCGCACCCTGTAGTGTTTTTCACATTGCGCGAATAACGTGATATTATGTTTTGTCTGTCAAATCTGTGCACCGCGCAGGGCTCACAAAGCTTTTAGCTGCATGCAAATTCAGTGCTCTCATTCATGCCTTCAAACCGGTTGTTGTAATAAAACGTCAATAGCAGCAAAGCTACGAACATGAAGAAAAAGAGAAAGCGTAAAAGAATTTTTGTCTGAACAGCATTTTCAATTCGAGGCATCTTATCTAGCACAAAACTAGCTTTTCCCGTCAACGTCTGCAAAAACGAAAACGTACCAAAAGTTGGCAGAATCAAAACAGAAAACGATCAAAAACAATTCACGAATGGCACACACCTTGACGGGGTCAAGCGCGTAATCGGCGATCGCCGGTTGATCGAGCGCCGCGTTCGCGTGTTGCGTCTGTTCGCGTCTGACCAGCGTCAACTGGCCGGACGGCAGTGGACAGATTTTGTTGTGCTGCTGCTCGTGGCCGCAATCGCGGCGAGGACACGCGAAACAGAAGCGCGACAGGCTGGCGTCTTCGGAGTGCGCGGCGCATTCTGCGATTGCAGATTGATAGGATAGGAGATATTGAATGAGGATGACTGATATTGGAGATTGATTCAGGATTGATGATTGATTCTGAAGCGCAGATTGATGGAATTTCAGAATGATGCTTGCGACATCGAAAATTTGGCGGCAGTCCGGCTACAGAAACGTGAGATGAAAGTGTTGCTTTTTTTTAAAAGTTCGAAGTATATTCTTTCAATGAATAATATCTGATAGTTTCAGTATCAGGCATAGCTTCGGAAAGCCGTTTCGATTTGTTTTGCAAAATACAGTGAAATTGCAAATAACACACAGTTTGCAAATAATACTGGCACACGCCTGATTGGCTGCATCGGTGGTTGGACCAATTAGTAAATTGAAACAGCCAATCAGCTGACTGCTTATGATCTACAGTTCCACTCATAAGCCGGAACCGCAGTGTCACTTGCGCCCGACCGACCCTACCATCATGATTCATCCCACTCCCGTCGATAGTCAGGTAGCATAACTTCCTCACGATCAACAGCAACGTTTTCGGCATCTCCACATCATCACCGTCGCCGCCGCGGCCGTACAGTGTCAACTTCGACATCTGAACGCTGAGCTCCCAGCGAATCAACTCGACCTTCGTGTCCGACCGTAGGAATCGTTTCACAAACTGAAAGCGAAAGCGAATCTCGAACGAAACGACGCAGCTGTGCGGCTGTCGGCACTGGAGCGCACGAATGGCCGGCTCCGCGTGCGAGCGCGACAAGTCGATTGCAAAGTCGGAAACGTCTGGAAAAAATGCGTATTGACGCTCGGCCAATCGGAGACGTTCGGAATGGCCGAGTAAACATGGCAGCTTTTTCTCAGGGCGCAAACAGCGCGCGAAATTTGAATGAAAAAAGACGTTCTCAGAAACACAATTGTGTGCCAAATTTTGGTCGTACGCGCCCGCAAACTGCCAAACAGCAGTACGTACGTAAAACGGTGCGAGAGAAATGACAGTAACTGCAGTCTAACTCTATAACATATCCAGCTAGCTGACTGGTTGACACACACATTCCTGTGGATGAATTGCTGAAAAGGCGGAGTTTGGTTTGCATAGAATCTGTGCATCACGTGACCACCAACTAATCAACTGGTTGGAATTAGACTTATACATAAGAGCAAAATCATTCATTGTTGGTTTAGCACTTGTTGTGGAAGTGCATCAAAATCCATTTTTTAACCACGAAAACATGTGTCGACCAAGCAAGCTACTGTAACTAACCGGTCAACGCTTCATATTTTCCTTCGTGAAGATCTTCAATTGACAAACTGACGGTCAGTGAACCGCTGGATGCCAGCTGGAACCAAGAGTCGCCAAACTCTGCCAAGTCTAACGTGACGCATGCACTTTTGCCGCAAATGTTCTCACCGAATGCGCCATTCAGACGGAAATCGTAATCATTGAGGTTCAGAGACTTTTCTGCAAAAAAACATTGAAAATTACCGTAATCCTTGTTTTTGTTAGTTCATCTGCAGTCAGTTTTTGCACATATAATCGTTTTTCAGACGATATTCAGGCGGTTACAGTCACGTTTCACGACAACTAATAGTTGTGTCTTTAAGGTGGGCGCACTGCTATGAGAAACCGGCTGCTTTTAACTTCACTGCTCATGTTACTACTGAAATTCAGATTTCAGTTCACGTTTTATAAGATAGTGAGTTTGTTTTAGTGGCAGCTTTAGTTGAACAAGTTTAGCAGCAAAGAACAGAAATTTCATTGAACTGAATCATGCCCATTCGCGAGCGAAGCGGAGCGGAGCGGACAGCGGATGCGGCATAATATGGCCCGTCTGTCGCTCGCGCGTAAATTCCAAACTTACTTTGCCTCGCTTTGTGAACATAAAAGGAGCTGAGATTTTTTTCTGCGGCACACAGGCAGACAATCCACAGATACACTGTGTGCACAAGAAATTTTTTCGTGGTGATCTTCTACACACGCTGTGTGCGTATTTTATCAATTCTGAACGTGGAAAAAAAATTATTCTTCTAAACCCCTTTTTTTCGACTATGTCATAAAATGTGTTCGCAGTTTCAGTGATATAAAGAAAATTCGAACTGTTGTGATGAAAACATTTCCTAGGGTAAAAATGTTCGGGATTTTCAAATTTCGCATTCATTTTTTTCTCTGATGCTTCTGAAGGCTCAAATTTTGCCTTTTTATACAACATGACGGAAAATGCTCATTTTGAAGTGTATTTGCGCTTTCTGCGCATGGAACAAACCGTTATTTGATAAATCAAAAAGTTTCTAGGGGTAACCAACAACGGAGAGTTTAAATCTGACCTTTATTTCTTTTAAAAATTAAAGGAATAGCAGGTAACTAACTAAAGTCGTTACGATTTCGGGCGAATCGGTCGTGGAAATTGGTGAAATCGGCCCAGAAACAAAAACTAGGAAACTGGTGTAGTCCCAGGTAATTCAATGCGCTGATCACGGATTTTGAGTTAGTTTTCTTATGTGAGCAACTCTAGATATTGAATCGTGACGATTTCGGCCGAATCGGCCGTGGAAATTGGCGAAATCGGTCCAAAAACAAAAAATGAGAAACTGGTGTAGTCTTAGGTAATTCAATGCGCTGATCACGAATTTCGAGTTAGTTTTCTTATGTGAGCAACTGTATGTACTGAATCGTGACGATTTCGGGCGAATCGGGCGTGGAAATTGGCGAAATCGGTCCAAAAACAAAAAAATGAGAAACGGTGTTTTCCAGGATAATTCAATGCGCTGATTACGGATTTTGGGTTAGTTTTTTCATGTGAGCAACTCTAGATACTGAATCGTGACGATTTCGGGCGAATCGGCCGTGGAAATTGGCGAAATCGGTCCAGAAACGAAAAACAAGAAAAGGGTGTTTCCTAGGGTAATTCAATGCGGTGATCACGGATTTTGGGTTAGTTTTTTATGTGAGCAACTCTAGATACTGAATCGAGACGATTTCGGGCGAACCGCCGTGGAAACTAGCGAAATCGGGCCAAACGCAAAAAACAAGAAAACTGTGTTGTCCATGGTAATTCATTGCGCCGATGACGGGTTTTGGGTCAGTTTTCTTATGTGAGCAATTCTAGGTACTAAATCGTGACGATGTCGGGCGAATCGGCCGTAGAAATAGCAAAGGCGAAATCGGCCCAAAAAAGAAAAATGAAAAACCTCAGTTATCAGGGGTTTAGAAGAATGTGTGACCAACGAGATGTGAATTTGGTCCGACCTTCGGGACTTATTTAAAAGTCAGAATATTATCTAAAAATGCGGGAGACGCATATAAAAGGAGGAATATGGCTTTGTGTAAGCAGTGAGAGACTTGGCTCGAAAACTCTTTTCAAGTCTCTGATGGACACACGGATACAAGTACATAAGAGCCATATTTTTGCGCCGTTTATTCATTATTTCAGTTGCACATGTACTTTGTAGACAATTAAAACTTTTGCAGTGTTTAATAGCCGCGCGTGCTTAAAAAAACATTGTATGAATGCCGCTTAACATTTGCGGTATTTCGGGCATTTAACGACCACTAAAACCACTAAAATAACAATCAGACTTCAGATTGCTGATACTGGTTTGCCCAGGACAAAGTGTATCGTAGAGGCATTGGGGAACGCAAGGTCCCTTTCTCTGGCAAAGGCAACGACTCACGGGACAGACAGTTTGGCAAAAAGGGTGAAAATCAACGGAAGACAACACCTTTTTGTCGCTGGTGCTGGTGTGCACACAGCGATACGTATAGTATGACCGAATAAATAAGGCAGCCCTTGGATTCTCCATCAAGGCGGGATCAGTCGCAGACTAGGAGTTGTCTTTTTCAGAAATGCCAAGATAATTCCCAATCGTGTGTGCAAGTGAAAAGGAATGACAGCAGAGAACGAAGAATCAATTCGTTTAAAAAAACACGTCAAATTTGACAGACAATTGGGATTCTGAACGTCTTTTTTATTTTATTCAAATTTCGCGCGCTCTTTGCACCCTGAAAAAGCTGCCATGTTTAATCGGCCATTCCGTACGTTAGCAACGATAAAACCACATGAATCAATGTCTTGCAGTCTCTGATTTTTCTATTTTTGCACAGAATTTACAGATTCTTGATTTACAGAAGTTCTGCACAGAATTTGCACAGAATTTCGCTCATGATGTGATTTCGGACTAAACTAGAAAGGACAGTCAAAAAATAATTTTAAAACTTTTTCACGCTTTTCAGCAAAACAAACGCGGCGCAAAAATATAGCTTTTATGTACTTGTATCCGTGTGTCCATCAGAGACTTGAAAAGAGTTTTCGA
>JASANC010005583.1:0-69952 GCA_030248135.1 Theristus sp. LFF4_11 | reverse complement strand
GGATCGATTGGCATCCGAACTGAACTCAAACCGACCTGACGTACCGTGGTTGGTGTTGTTGTCCGTTGATCGAAGCGAATTGGCCAGATCCATGTCCGATCGCCCTTGGGTCAACACTGGTGATGGCGCGTGGCGTGCAGTTGTTGGTTGCGGGGCGGTTGACGTTGTTGCCACTGCCTCGCTTGGCGGTGCCGCCAATTGCGCCACTTGGCGTTGTCGTTGAGTTTTTAGCGCTTCCGAATAGGCATCCCAAAAGCGTTTGTATGCTTTTTGGAACGCCGGTTTCACAGCATCCAGACGGCTCAGATTCGGGAGCGTGGTCGCAACCACCTCGAGAATCATCGGGTGTGTATGCGGCGCATCCGCTAGTTGCTGAACTAGATTATTCAGCTTCCGCGTGATTGCCGCGAGTTTGATTGGCTGGGCGGTGCCAACAATGTCCATCGGCAGACTGTATGGCATCAAAACTGACCCTTGATGGTCCGTCCGATCGTGTTGCGTCGACGTGCCAGCACCCGGTTCACTGCCCACTGAGTACGCCCTGTGCGAACGACGGCGTACCATTTGTGGCGGTTGGAGTGGCGGGGGTTGCGGTCGTTCTGGCGTTTCGAGACGAGTCTCGTCGTCGTCGTCGCTTGTTTCACGCTCTAGTCCCAGCATGAACAGGTTACCCTGTTCGTCTGCCAAGACGCTTTCGTTGGACTGCTCATCCGTGAGCGACAGACTTTGTTTATCCGTCACACACGCCCAATAATCACTTTCATCTGATTCACTCGACGAGTCTTTACAACTCGTCTCGTGACCGTTTTCTTGTTCGTCCGCTCGCATCCGGGCCAACACCAGTTCGCACGTGCTGTGACGAATCGCGTCCTTGTGCAGGCCGGCAATTGCGGGTCGTTCGTGCTGCGCAGGCCGACAACCCCAACTGTCGCTGCGGACGAGTTTCTGAAACTTCGGGGATACGAGCTGTCGACTCTGTAACAGCTGGCACCCAAGACTGTGACTCAAACTCGTGGGTACCGGCTGTCTGTGCGACACCTGCACCCCATCGGGTTCGTTCGTCACGTTTCGCTCTGTGGCAGGAATGGTCATGTTTGACGCTCCTGCTTTGTTCTGATGTTCTGAAACATCTGGTCCCGGCTCGAACTCGGCGCTCAGCTTACGCCGTTCGATGCCCGTTCCATTTGTCATCTCGTGGCCCGTCACACGTGTTCGTGTGCGGCCACGCTTGTTCTTTCGACGTCGAATTCTGGCGTTCCAGTCGGGAATATACTCCCATCTGGACGCACGAACAAGTGGTACAGCTTGTGAACCCATTGGCTCCGTGGTCTCTCGGCTGCCCTGGACTGTCTCCATTTGCGCAGTCGAAATGGTGTTCTGAACGTTCAGGGGCAACGGTTTTGGCTAGTTGCCATTGATGCTACAGGCGATTGACGACGGAGGCAACGGCCTCGTGGGCTACGCGGACGTGCGAGTGACGCTCACAGACATCAACGACAACGAGCCACATTTCCAGGGTGGCCCGTTCATTGGTTATGTCGAGGAGAACCGACCTGCCAATGAACGTTCGTGACACCGTTGTGATCTTGCGATGAGAATTACGCAACACTTTGAAAAAAGATTATGACTTGAATTGGCTGATTGTGAGGCAAGTATGGATGCCGAATGAATGCCAAACTGCAGCAGTGTGTACATGTAGCTGGATACAACTGTTGCAGGCGACCGCGTGTACGTGATGCAGATGCGTGCCGTGGACTACGACGACCCTGTGGGCGACAACGCACGCATCGAGTACAGTCTGCGTCGCAACAAACAGATCAACGGAAAGCCGGTGTTCCACATAGACAAACACAACGGAAAGATCTCGGCAATGGTGTGCGGCGAGGCATTTTGTTTTTTGTTCATCATACTTGCACCACTGTGAATCAACATTTTTGTTTTTCAGCGTTCGTTTGATCGAGAGAATCCGTCGGAAGCGCAGTTCGAAATCGAAGTGATGGCTGAAGACAAGGGACACCCAGCATTGTCCAGTGAGTCACCATGCGCTGCGCTATCGAGAAGTTGGTTAAAATAATGCGTGTTCAACACAAATGGACAAGTTGATTTGTTTTCACAGGCACTGTCCCGGTCAGAATTGTGATCGTTGATGTTAACGATAACAAACCGTATTTTGAGCCGTCTCGTTATGAAGATTCGGTAAGCTGATTAGACTGACTATCACTCTGATGGTTCGATAAGTACTGTAATCACCAGTATTTACTTTGAGTTTCTCTGCGAAACACACGCAGGTGAGTGAATCAGCACTGCGCGACGAAGTTGTGCTGACTGTGAGCGCCATGGACGCCGACAACGAGGCCACTGAGAACGTGCTGCAGTACGAGCTGGTGCACGAACAGCACAACCCCGCGCAGCACTACTTCTACATGAGCACAGAGCCGGACAGCGACGGCGGTCGTGTCGGCATGCTCAGGCTGAAACAGGTCAGACCAGGCGGTCGCACTGTTTGGCGTTGCAATCAACATGTGCCTACTTGCAGACGCGCTTGAAATGTCCACCTGAATCCCTATCCCATGCCCCGCCCCCAACACAAATCCCTAAATCCCTGCCACTTTGATCACTAGCGATTTGCCATTCAAGTGCTATCCATCAGTCAGTGGAGGCAACGCTCATAAAACGATGACAAAATTTACGAGCATAGTGCGATTTTTGGCGTCTTCGCATTCGGGCGGATCGATTATTGGCGTGTGGACCATGGAGGTCATCATAATCAACGTTTTACAGCTTTTATACTGCGCGCAGACTCGTTTGTTTCCATGCCACCAGACGATTTACATGTACTTTTTATAGGTTATCTCTGTTTCATATTGCCCTTGATTATTACGAGTCTGTGAGACCAGCAAGTATGGATGGAGCCCAATAACTCGCTTGTTGTTTTGTTCGACTGTTTGTAGCGTTGTTAACTCTGACACAGTTCAGTTGCACTCGACGTCAAGATGCATTATTCTTTTTTGCGACCGCCTCTTGGAGCTAAAAGTCGCCTGCGAGAGACAATAAAAACGCAATTCGTTTGTTTCGTATTATAAATTTTATATTGACCCAGACGTGAACTGTGTTATTTCGTTATAGTTATAATTCGCAGGACGAGTTCTTCTGTCTTGAAGTTTTTATTTTACTTGAACTTTTATACTGGTAGCAGCGGTTTCATTGTAAGGCTTAGTTGATATAAGTCTTGCGTCGTTTTAGTATACGACGCGTTCATCCAAACATTCGATTCGAGTACCATCTCGTTGAATTTTAAAAATGGCAGTTTTCTCGTGGCAGGACATTTCTTGTCCGTTTTCGTTCTTTCAGTTTTATTGCTAAGTGTCTGGTGGTTCCCAAACCGGCTGACTGGTACGCGGTAGGAAAGTGTTCACACGCTTAATTACGGATTTATGCTTGTGTATTATTAAGCTTTCAACGTAATGTTCCCAGAGAATGTAGCTGCGAAAGCGTGGCGCAATTTGCGGAAGTGTTTCTAAATTCAAAAGGCGTCGTCTCGTGTCACCTCAAGAGACTCAATTACGTGCCTTCGGGTCAAATTTCATTATTTCTCTGCTAATTACAAATGTCACGGATGCAATAAGGAGCTTTTCAGAATCTCTGCTGAATAATTCCGTGACGATGCCTGGAATTATTAATGAAACGGTACAACTTTTATGTTCATTAATAGGTTGAGCGTATAAATGAGAAAATGATGCATAGTTTTACTGAAACAGCGCGTTAATGCGGCCAGAACAAAGAGCAAAAATACGTTTAGTTACAAAATACATTGGCAATGAACAAAAATTCTGTAAAAGTACTCATAAAAATAAAAACTGTCCGGCGCTATGCTGCTTTTGATAGATTTTTGTTTTAGCGGTTGTTGTGAGGAGAGACAGTTGAATCGGTGCTCCATTTGCTTTCCATTCCATTAATCTGCATGTCACAAACGTGACAGCACCGTGCCGTTGTTGCACGGGCACACGGATTAATCACGATCATTAACGGTCAATCCAGCTTGTACCCGTTGGACACAGGCTGCATAAATCATCATTGGCCGATGAATTTTATTTGGCGTACATTCCGGAAACAACCGTATCAATTTCAGATACTTGGAATTCAAAGTTTTCAAAATTAACAAATTGCTTTCCGAAACGGCGACCAGTCTGACCGTTCTTAAAGTCGTGTGCATCCATGCTGCACTTGCCGGTCAAAATAACGGCACAAGTTAATGGACAATATTTGGTACAGCTGATGAAACGGCTTATCTAAAGGCTGATAATTTCTGGTTTCCGTCGTAATTATTAGGACCCATAAAAAGAGTTCACAACAATGAGTTGCTGATTACCTGTTGTCCTTGGACCTCCCACACTCCCTGCTGCAGATGAGCTGATTACAATTTTTTACAGAGAGCAAAAAAAACTCGTTGCCCACATCTGTGCTGTCTCATTGTTTAATATGACCACAAATTGCAAATAATTGATCCACACAATCTTTCATCTGTTGAACTATTTCCCAAAATACGCAGGTGTAACACACCTAAAGTACACACATCAAATATTTTGCCAGCCCCAAAACTCCCTCGAGAACAATAGCGTAATTCCATGCCAGCGATAAAAAAATCAGTCGTCTTTGACGGCGTTGGAACATGAACAGTGTGCGTGCATGCATGTGCGTACGTACAATTGTTGTTGTTGGCCAACCCAGCCACAGCCTCAAACCCCGTAACTAACTAGCGTGGCTCGTCGAAACTCATGCAAATTTCACATTTCGCATCGTTGTCTGTCGGGCTGAGAAAAAAACGAGCATCGAAATGCGATCAGAGAGTGCGTCGCAAGGCGGGCAGTGCGTTCAAGGCCAATCGATGCTGCAAATGCATCATTCTCAATGAACACGGCAACATTTCAATTTCCATTGCTCATCTGACATCCTCTTATCCTCTCGTCTCCTCCATGTTTGAAATTTGAAAAAAATCCTCTTACCTGTGTAATTTTCCGCTGTTTTGTTATTCGCCCGTTTTTTTGTTCATCGAACCTTTTGGTTTTGGAACTGCATGTTTTTGTTCGTAAAATTTCTGCAGTCAACGTGTGTGTTTTTGAAAAAAATGTCGTATAAATAATCACACATGCATTTCGTATTTGTGGTTGACTCAACGTTTTATTTTATTCCCAATCTTATTTGTCTTTTACACTTTTAGACCTTCATCCTTGATTGGGTGTGAATAAAGTTCTGATTGATGTGAACCCGGATGTGAAAATTTCACACCACGCACAACAACAAAACTGCTCGTTTTGCACTTTTCTGCCAACAATCACATATTGTTGAACGTTGCAAGTCAACGGCCAATTATACGACCACCTCAAGTCACTGAGTTTGCTGTTGAGATGTCATTCTTGGACATGTTTACAGAACGACGGAGACACTTGCTGCCAAAGGTGCACTTGTTCTGGATAGTTTCATGTTCTGCAAGACGCAGCATGGTTGCTTCACTCGGGCGCGTGTTACTTGAGTGGCAGTTTTGATGCAACATGACTGCTGACTGCTGCTTGCTGGCTGAGTGTCATCGTTACGCAATCCCGTGTTCTTCACAGCAGATCTTCAGTTGTTCGTTTTGTTTTTCGTTCTGATTTGTTCATTTGGTTTCTTCTGTGATTTTCGTCAGCATCTGAAATATTCCAGAGGTTGTAATTTCAGTTTAATTTCAAATTGGGTTTTAAAACAAAATGTTTTTCCGCTTCTTCTTGTTTTTTTGAATCTATTGCTAATTCGATTAAGCACCTACAGTTCGTTTTCCAGCTGCTGTCTCAAATAAGGCGGTGCAAATCTTGTTCTTTTGCAGTCAAGCGTTTCCACTGGGTCAAGTTTTTATCATTGCCGCTTCTTGATTATGGACATTTCGGGCGGTTGAACGGTTTGAAATCTGATCCGCAGGGCAGAAAATTGTGATGTGAACGCAGTGCAAGTGTTCCAGAATGCACTTAGTTGTAGTAGAAGGCATTCACAGAATCGTACATTCATTCCTTCGTTTGTGTACATTGTACAGCGTAGTTTCCATTTGGTTTTATCAAATGGTTAGTGTCGTTTAGTTTGGTTCCACTTGCGTTTGGGCAGGTCATGTCAAACGTCACGCATATGCCACATGTAAATTGGCAATCTCAAATTTCGCTCAAATGGTCAAGTAAAATTGTGGTCATAGTAAATTGATGAAGGTACATGTGGTGGGCCTCAGTTCAGTCCGGTCACAAGTATAATGTTTGCATAGCTTTTTGCAGCAAGTGCAAATGCCTGCACCCATATGCCTGTAGTCTTCAGCTTGTTCGCACTGTGTTGTCACTTCTTTGCAAAGGTTTGCGCTTTTTCATTGAAACACTTGATTCTCAACAGGACCGACTCCAGAATTATGGAGCGGGCTGCCGTGTAGTCCTAAGCTAGTCTTCGAAATCACACCAAAGTGGTTTTAGGCGTTCAGTTGTTGCTGCCAGTGTGCTTGTAAACATTGATTGAACGTTGACCATGTTGTGTTTTGATGCTTTCCCGAAGTACAGTGTACTTTTGTTAGTGCACTTCAGGCCAGTCGACGGGCATTCTCGATACCCAAGCAATCTTCAGCTTTGTTCAATTTCTTGTCGGCAGCATTTATGCCGTGTGCTTGCTAAAAATGCCAATATTGTAGTTGAATGGCCAATTTTGCAAACTGTTTTTTGACTGACACCGCTTCAGATTGACTAATCATTATCGTGTTGGCCGAATGTATTTCTTTACAGGGTGAGAATGGCATTCACCGCAAGCGGCTACCATGCGTGTGTGCGTATTTCATCATCTGTAGCAGCATTTCAACTGCTACACCGTTCAACTTGGTGTTTGAACACAATATTGCTTATCGGCCATTATCGCTTTCATATTTCGTCTGTTTTCTATCGTTTTTGCTCGACATATTGGTCATATACAGCAAACATGCTCGTGTATAGTGTATTTAGACCACCACAGTGCAATAATATTGTTTACTCAAGCTGTATTATGATAAATTTTAGTTCGAACACAGATCGGCTGTGGTGTTTGTGTTTGTCTTTGTGTGTACATGCGAGGACACATTGGCAAAACGTGTTGTACCTTGACAATATGCCGTGCCAGACCATACACGTTTTGAACAGTGACTGTGCCGGAATGGTTGATCGATTGCCAACGAGTCTGCTACAAATCCACAAGGCGTTCGCTGCACTAGATGTTTCCACACACGTTTACTTTGCTGAGAAAGGCCACCTGCAATTCAATGGGCTAAGCTCCGAATCGTTTCGCAGCCTTCCTTTCCTCGTCTCTTCTCGCTTGTGTTTTTGTTTGTTTTCCGTACGCAAAGGTACATTCGCTTGCAGCGACAACGCAACCACCTGTGGGTGTGCCGCCCGCCCGTGGTTGTTCGATTGAACGATCCAGTACCGCCAATACTGTACTTTTTGCACTTTTTTGTAGAAAATAAATTACGTGACAGTGAATAAATCGGATTTACTGTCGTGCATTTACCTGCTGCGTTATTTTGTTTGTTTGTTTTTACGCTTATATTCTGAGTGTTTTCTTTAAAATTTTTGCTCAGTTCGAACGTGTGTCGTGTTTTCACAAGCGCCTGTCTTTCTCTGGTTTTCACTGTCCGTAGGTTTTTGGAAATAGGCAATTTTTGGCGATTTCCCTATTTCTATAGATGTGTCTTTTTGAAAGGCTTCAATAAATTTTGCGACATAAAATTACCCTTTGCGTTTTCTCTGCAAAGCTGCCAAAATCCTTAAAAGCCGATAAATAACCGTGTTTCCAACAGTTTCACAAAGTGTTCTGTTTGCTCAGGCGCGTTTTTGGATTAAAAATTAAAAAGGATTAAAAAGGATTTTGGATTTTTGGATTAAACATTTGTACGCCCCGTATAATTTTGCACCATCGAACGATTGGCGCAATGCCGCTTCCCCAAGGGAGCAGCGGGTTTCTTTCTTCGTTGCCGCAGGCCGCGCTGAGGAAAAACTGCCAGAACACGGTGAAACAATGTTTGCAAAGAAAATAGACCCGTGCCCACATAGGTGCTGTAGGTTTTCGTGGTTCTCTGAGGAGTATTGTTTCATTTTGTACGATATTACAGTTCGCAGTGAGATTGATGCCTGATTTTATTTCTGTTTTGCTCTGAAGTTCACTTTTGGTGCTACATGTGCGCACAATATGCATAAGGTGCTACAGAATGAAAGTAACTTGATTGTTTCAAAATGCATGCCAATTCAAAAGCGCTAAAGCGCTCTGCTGGTGTTGGTGTTTTGGTGTTTTGGTGTTTTGGTGTTCTCCCTGGAGAAAGTTCAGGAGATGCAGAACTATGCAATTGAATATTTTGAAAACTTTGCTTTTGATGCAAGCAAGCAGCAGTGTTTGCGCTGAGGCACAGAGGACAGATGCTTTTCGCAGCTCTATCCATGTCTGTGGTTTTAATAAACACAGAAATAAACTGTCATGAAACATCTGCCTTTTTGTTTGATCATCTGCTTTACATCCGGTTTTGCTTCAAATCAATCGCTGTTGCACTTGTTACTGTTATTGTCCTTTTTTTATTTTTCCTGGGTACCCCTCATTATCTTTCATGCACCCACTTCTTTCTGTCAGTTATTGATTTTTTCTTTCGGCAATTTCAGGTTCAACCTCAGACATCATTTGTAGCGCTTGAATGCCGGAAGCCATCATTAGCAAACCATAAAAACAACCTCGCAACTGCCTTAACCGTGACGCTTGTTTGCAAAAAGTAGCAGCTTAATTAAGCATCGGCAACATGCCATCAGACACCGCACTCATGCTTGTGTTTTGTATCGAGTTAATGAAATGAACTCGGAGCATTGTTATTACGCCGGGGCCAATATTGACCGAAGTACGTTGTGTGTGGTGTCACGCGCTGCAAGGCACCTGCGTGCATGCCACTCTCTAAAACACGCCACTGTCTCTCACTCTCGCCACCCCCAGCGTCAGTTTACCATTCGTCTCATATTTTTGTTGCCATTTTTTTGCCGTCCGTCTGTGACGTGAAGGCAGGACATCAAGTTAGCACCCAGTCTCCCGTCTGTGCGAGTTCAGCTTATTTTGCGCTGCTATAAGCCGTCTTTAGTTTGACTCTGCTACAGTTGTGCGCTTGCTTTCTGCTTTTTTTCCTTCCAGTGCCAGTTACTTTTTCGTCCGGAAATAAAACGCGACTTTCATGTATGCCATGTTAGAAACTCAAGAATAAACCTTGAGCTTGTGCATATTCCATGCATTGAAAAAGGCTACCAATCCAGTGTTCAGATTCTATTTTTCACTGCATTCGTGCGCGAAAGACAGCACGAGCCTCTGCCGCCCTCTGCAGTTGGTTTTTTTTCTCATTACAACTGCCTTTTATCAAGATCTTCGCTTTTTTGAAATATTTTCTTTTTTTAATGTGTGATGCAAATAAGTTTCACGCATCAGTTGGCATGCACGACCACCGACAATGTGTCTGCCTTTGTGTTTGTGCAACTGACACTGTGCACGGAGTGGAACCATGCTGCCTTGCACACGCACGCCAACGCCACTCGCTTTCGTCGCCTCTTTCCTGAACTTTTCTTGCTTATGTTTTGTTTGGTTACATGGAAAAACGTTTCTGACCACGGGCCCATGTTGGGCTTCAAAAAGCTACGCCAGCGGCTTTGTTTTTTTGAATATAGAAAACTACACATGGAGCAAACAATTTAGTTTTTATTGTCGTTTGTATTATAGACTGCATCACCGTAAGCCATCGGTGCAAATTCATTTGAGTGTTAAAAATATTATTGAAAAACTGGCGCATGCTAACTGATGCATAACGTCTGACACTGGCACCAGTTTTTCATCAGCGGTTGCTCGAGGGCACCAACCAGCACGAGGCATCTTTTTGCAAATTACAGTACTAGTTGCGTTACTAGTTACAATTGTATGTCTGCTTGTCAGTAACTCTTGGCAAAACAAACTGGCAGTTGAGGCAAACAAGGACTTTCCAGCCAATAAGTTGCGTATAAAAGTTTGTACTTTCTCCGTGGTTTTGCTCTTGATTATTTTCTGCTGAAACAAGCAGCAGCAGCGGCAGACTCAACACTGCACGCACACACACGTTGCCACTGTCAAGGTTTAATCTGACGCTAGCCTTGAGTTTCTGTGTTTTAGCACTCGTCATTATCTCGTTATGTGTCTCTGACAAGCGCCCTGTACAAAAAGTTTGTCAAGTTTTCCCAACTCAGCCAAGCGGAATGCTGTACCACAAGCAACATTGCAGATCTCCTTGTGTCCGTGTGTGCCACGGCAGCATCGTACAGTTTCACTCAATTACGCGTGCTTCTGCATTTCTGCCGTCGCCTGCATTCGTATGCATTTGTTTGCACGTTGTTACCACTTGTATCAAACCTGCCGCCGTTTGTGCGTACCAATCTGTTCCTGAGCGAGTGCGCCAGCGACGCAAAAGAAACCCGTTGTTCATTTCGTATTCATCGCTTTTGGAGCCGAAGAAATAAACGCAGCAAGCACTGTACTTCATGTTCTTAGTTGCGAATGAACGTGAGGCTCACGTAATGTATAGGCCATGCGAGCTTAGATGCAAGCTAAAACTTGGAGCTGCCACGGAAACACTCAATAGTGTGCACTGTGGCTGTTTTTGTTAATCTGACAGATAGTACTCATGATTTAATTATCAGCCAAGCACATGCTTACCATAGCTGAATGTACTGACGTTATTAGGCTAAACTTAGGCATTACACATGAGCATGTGCATCGCTGTCAGTTGTCAGTTTATGTATCATTCTGCTGTAACATTACTGTGTTCCGAATTTTGACTAATTTTTTGACAGTAATTCGCTTGTACAGTGTACACTAATAGCGTTTATACATTTATACTATTGATACGTTTAATTTCTGCCAGATACGGAGCGCTTATGATGCGTTTGCTTGCATGGCACTGACAAATCTTTACAGAACTTGGCGCCATGTCTTGCAAATTTTGACTGGGGACTGCCACTGTCACTTTGTTAGAATACTCGTATATTTGCAGACAGAATTACTCAAGCAGAATTCTCCCAAATGTTTGCTGATCGGTCATTTCTGGCAGAACTGTTTTTGACTTTCTAGCATATCGCCGTAAGCTGACAGTGCTCGGGAAACGTGTTCCATAATCCAGGGTGAGTTGAGCATGGTAGTTAGTTTTCATAGCTCAAAACTGTACGTCAATAGCTGTTCTCATTTCGTAAGCGTTAAACCGGGTAAAAAAAAATACTTGTGTTTACAATTGGGTTCAAAACAAAAGTTTGAAATTTTCTTCTCGTTTTGTTCTTCTCGTTATTAATCACGACATACATCGATTTGAAGACGTCGACTGGTATTGAGACTCTTTGTTGATTGGTTCGCTCGGCTCTCCATGAATGTCTTTTGCGATGCCTTCGGTTGTACTTGTGTCAACACTGAGCAGAAATGAAATCGCGCTTCATCCTTCATCAAAATATTAGCGAGCTGTTGTTTGTTTGTCCTTGGTCGCCGTAATAGCATACATTTTCCAATAACAAAACTGAAATATCCCACTGAACTGAAACATGCAAATCGTATTTATTACGCATGTTCACCAATGCACCGCCAATTTCGTGACACCCTTCGTACGCTAATGCCTGCTTTTCCGTTTTGCAACCCGTTATGCTGTTTATTAAAGACTGATTCTGTTATATACTCGCACAGTGTGCAGCTAATAAAATCTTACAAGTGGTCCTTTACTGACAGCCCACCCCTGAAAAAGCAAACGACGTGGCCCGCCTGACACAGCTAATAAACATTTCACTTCATTCATTCATACATGTGCGATGTATATTGCAAGAATATATTATATCAGTGCGTGTTCAGTCAATGATAATAATCATAAATTGGCTTTTGGCTTGGCCAAGATTTACTTGGACGGAGCAGTCTCAGCAGCGTGTGTATAGCTTAGCTTGTTGTTGGCGCAACGCAACATTAACGCCCCAGTGAAATGTAGGTGCTCGCATGTAGCGGCATGCGTTTCCTTCCGTTTTGTGTGCCACTCAACTCGAATACAGTTCAGTCTCACTTTGCGTGGTTGCACCAGTTGCGAATTGCAGAGCGTAAATTGCAGTATGCGGTCACTTTTTGCGCATAACAAACGCAGCTAAAATAAGGTGATGTTGGGCGTGCGTTTGCCTCTTAGAGTAGTGCCATGTTGCCCTGAAGTGTTCGTGTGGTTCGTACATGCACAACTGTGCTTTCTGCAAATGTGTTACTGTGCAAATTTGCAGTGATAATGTAGCCAGTGTCTCAGACACGTGTGCCCCAGCAGCGTTCCTGACGCGCATGCTAAAATTGCTGGCACCACCACATACATACAATTGTACATGTTCCCCGAAATCATTTTGGCAGCATAAATGCCAGCATAGACGACCGTGCATGTGGCTGTAGAACGCCAGGCGACTTTTCAGTTTTCTTTCATTGTTGGGCATTCATGTAGCAAAAGAGATTTGGTAATTTCAGCAAACTTGCCTTTTCTGTGTGCTTCGTGAGACCACATAAATTTTTAAAATGCATCGTGGTTAAAATGCTTCAAGTGAAGCTACAGTGCCAGAAGTTTTGTCGTTTCGACCTGTCTAAAAACTTACAATCCCAAAGGAATTGAGCTGTTGGCAGTTCGTTTTTTGCGCGACTTTTCTGAGAAATTGGTTTTTTCATTGGTGGTTGCAGACCCCAGGCGGGTGGCATGTCGCCCCAATAATAATGGGTTAGTTGTGCTTTTTGTGCCTTGAAGAATGCGCAGCGCAGCGTATGAGCAGTGCAAATTGGAAAATGGCGCTCACTTTTTGGAATGCCCTTTTTTCTAAAAAATATAGTTTTTTTGCGAATTAGACGTACACGACAAATGTCTTTCCATTTCACTGCCGCCATTTACATTTGGCATCGAATCGGTACTTCAGATGAAAAAAATTTGCTGAGAGCAAACAATGTATGGAGCTATAAAATACCGCGCTAATGGAAACTCATGAGCACAGCAATGTCAACAACGCATAATGTTGCACTGCCTTGCACGCGGCGAATCATTCAATTCAGAGGGTTCTTCTTCGGTTTTTATTGTTTGTACCGACCGTTAATTCGATTAGACCAGTATGGTCACATTATTTTCAACGATTTTATCATTTTGCTCAGTTTGTCTGTGTGCTGATAGTGCGTGCCCGTGAATGAGCCTACCGGACACGCACTGCTTGTGGTTTTGTGCGTGCCCAACGGTCGACTTGTTGACCGACCGTGCCCGGAAATCACCAACAATCACAATGCACATTCAAAAGGTCACTTCACCTTTTCATCATGCAGTGATTTTTTCTACCTTTTGTTGTTTCAATAACATTGTTTCACAGTCTACCCCCAGCAGCGTTTTGTCCCAACATTCTAACCAGTCAATCAGTGTTCCGTTTGTTTCCTTACCTTTTAGTATTTTTTTTTGTCAGCATTATAATTTATTTCCACTAAGAGCATTGAGCTTCTCCATAAGCTCCTGTTTTGGTTTGCCATGTTGACAACAGAGGTGTTCAAAAAAACGCATATTGCAGCCATTATATATCTATACATAGTACGTGTTGATTACCTAGGTGTGAAAAACCCAGGTGTTACACAGGGTCATTGTGAAATTCGTCTCGCTCTCACGGAAGCCAGTCATGGTATAGGCATTTCTTTGCGTGCCGTTTAGTCCGTTTCCGTTATGAATATTGATCTTTGCTAACAAAATTTTCTGCCAAATTTGAATTTCAACCAGGTCATGCAGTATCAAGAGTGGAAATACCACCAGAAATTTTGAATTTGAATTCCCAAAAAAAAAAAACCCTTCTTTCCCCCCCCCCCCCCGTCGCGGGCCCCCCCCCCCCCCCCCCCCCCCCCCCCCCCCCCCCCTTTTTTTTTTTTCCCCCCTCTTTTTTTCACCCCCCCCCCCCCCCCCCCCCCCCCCACCCCCTTTTTTTTTCCCCCCCCCCACACCCCCCCCCCGTTTTTTCCCCCCCAACTCCCCCTCCCTTCCCTTTCCCAACCCCTTCCCCTTCCACGCAACCAATTTCTGCTCCCTTCATCATTTATGGAGAATCCACTTTAACTACACTTGGCTGAAAAACCATGCAGGAGAATGTTCATGACACCTAAAAACGCGCCACAAATTTACTGCCCGTTCTGCGCATGTCGCTTGAAAAAGCTTCAATCTTCTTTGACGGAAACTACCTTTCAAAAGAGTCAGTCGCTACGAGAAACCCCGAAACTGTTATCTTTGGGACCAAGTGAAACTTGTGCTGTAGTTGCATTATTGAAAGTAAGTCCATCCCAACTTTATTGTCCACCAGGCCTGGGGCCACACATGGCGCGTGCTGGATTATTTTTTACAGCTGTCTCAAATACTTTATATCGGGGCTCATTGCCATTGTGAGACTACGCCACCAATGTTAGAGGCGCTGCTTGTGCAGTTCAGGGCTGATATCTACAACAGGGCAGATGTGCGTTTGCTTGATGCACAAAAGAAATCGCCGAACTTGCATGTACTTTGAAGCTGTGATGAACACGCGACACATCAGCAATGATAAACGCTCTTTTTCACCCATCGAATCACATAACGACGTCCCGTTTAGGATTGCTTCGTAGAAACGTTCGCTTATTTTGATGTTTTTTATCGTCCCTTTTTTGTCTCGTTTTATCACATACACCCACTCGACAACTTCAAAAATTACATAAAGACTTTTGCGTGTTTTCTTGTCTATTTCTGTCGTAGATGTCAGATTATATTTTTACTGCAGATGTTTGCCTCTTTTGTAATTTTTTTGTTTTGATCTTACTTTTCACAAAAAAACTTTCTATGCTGTGAGTCAAACCGTTTCGTATCAATTTGTGGCTAGTTCGAAAAAAGTAAAAACCGGCGACTTCCATGATTTGCGTTTGACAACCAGTAAACCAGCACCATTCTGAACCTTTCTGGGCCATAAACATTTGCTTGTTTTTGAAGTTCCCATGTGGACCTTGTATTCTGCCCAAAATAGTGTTATCTTTTGAAAAGTCGTCCGAAAACCGATAGATTACATGTTGCATCACAGCATTTGTTTCTGATTACAATGTGTGACCCGAATGGTTTTACGACTTGCTTGGCAGAATATCGTCACAAGCTAAAAAATATTCCATGTGTGTAAGTGACCCTCTAGTTTTTTAACAAAAATTTCAAAGACTATTGCCGTATTTTCTGTGTGGTGAAAAAAAGCCTCGGGAAACGGTATTTTTTACCGACCCTTGACCGCCTTTTTGCGTTTTTCTGTTTGGAGCCGTTTGGAATCGGTTCTGGCACCACGATAAAAACAATAGGAACGAACAGTTTTAATCGCAATTTTACAAGAGATCTTTGTGGCGTTCTCATTGTTTAAGACCAGCATTGAATGCTTTTTGTATTTCTGTCGTTTCTTGTGTCGGTAGTTCCGTCCAATTTGCAAACAAGCGCAGGAGACAGAAAAAATTTTTTGGTCTTCAGGCATATGGTTTTCTGCATTTTCCGGGTTACACTGTATATTTGTACCAATTTTCTACCAAAGCAGAGTCTAGAGAATGCCGGATGTTCTGTTTAATGCCGCCATGGTTCATTGGCTTTTACTGGTCTACCTACAATTGCACTCGTATGCCGCAAGACCCTCATGGTGTGTCGATTGTTTTTCAATGAAGTTTTATGAAGTCATACAACCAGAAAACGTCAACTTGCTAAACCGCACACTGCGCAGTTCTCAAAAATACTCAACAATGGGCATTTCATAATTTTTGAATTGCACAGAAGGACGTGAAGAGCTTGCAGCGCGACTCATATAATGTTTCTTTTTTTTCTGCAGCGCTGACCTTTGTAGATCCTGTTGTTCAGTGCCTTCTCAGTGTCAGTTTTCATTGCTGTTCGTGTTGTATTTGTATTCTTTTAACCCCAACAAGTGCTCAACATTTGTATTTACGTTGAATTGAAAAAGCTGCTGGGCTGAGCAAAAAAATGTTACAGGGTTAGTCATTTTTTATTCGTCACGTTACAGTCTTTATCAAAAATAACTTTGAGAAATCACATGACACAGTGGCACATAAATTTCTTGCCAACTCATAGCAAGTTTGTCATTTCGAATTGTCTAACTGATGCCACTTCTAAATGTCACTTCCGCTGAAAAGTCAGGTGTATCACGGTGACCCTGTATACAAGCAAGGGCTTTGTAAACTGTGTATGTTTACTTTTTGCTACACAGCCAGCACGTGCCCACACAAGATTGAAAGTACAGCTTTTCTCCGAGTGGTTACGGCAACGCACAGTGTCCCACTCAGTCTGCTGTTTTTTTTTTAATTTTCAACAGTCCATGTGCAGATTCAAAAACAACAATGACTCATACGCCATTGGCAAATAAAACAGTTTTTCTCAGTACTATTTTACAATGCTGAATTTTGTTTGAACTTCTATGTTTAGTTTTCAAACGAGAAAAGTATGCGTCATTTTACGGACGCGTGAGTACTGCCAGTATTGCTACAGTTTTGTTCAGTCATGAAAATGGCAATGATGAATCATGATATGGACCCTAACAGCAGCAGGTCTGGAAATGGCAATGCCGGTGCACGTGTGAAATTACACGATGCAGTACTTTCTCAGGTCAATCATCGAAACTGAAATGAATGACCACACTTCCTCCTAATGCCATAACTTTATTACTGCAATTATACAGCGCTGCATCCATCCATTTCTCCTCCTTTTCTAATTCGCTATTTTGATTGATTTTTACTTTCATGTACCACAAGTAGGGAAAGTTTTTGTGCAAAAAAAGTTAATATTGCCTTGAAATTATATTATCTCAATTCAAAGGCAGCGTTTGTTTTGTTTTTCTGTTTTATTCATTTGCTATCGTGCGTTGTGTCAAATTGTGCGGTTGATGCGAATTGATTGTTCGTCCTTCAAGCCAAATTTTCTCCTTGATTTTTCACTCTCGCTTTTTAACGAACGCTTTCAGACACACAAAGAGAAACGCGTTCGCAAACCACACGAACCTGTACATTGTGCATGTTGAACAGAATCTGCAGACCACCCATGCATGATTCGCAATCAATAATCATAAACTGTTCTTGAAAACAAATCGAATTCAAGAAATACGCAAAATCGTGCGTGCAAGATTGCGCTCGAATTACGCGAGTTTGCGTGAAATGCAATGCGTCGCCCAGTTTACACAAGCATCAAAATGACGTTGCTGCGAATCCAGCGAGTACCTGCGCGCCACTCAACGGAATTTGATTTTGACAAAACGCAAATTGCACAGCCGCAAACAATCGGTTGTGATTGTGCCTTCACCTGTGTGTCTGTACGTGCAGCGGCATTGATTGCTCACACTGGCAAGTGTTCATACACGTGTCTGTGTCTGTGTCATTTGCATACAATCCGTGCCACACTGTTTCTCTCTATGTGTACAGCCGCCAAAACTGGCCGTTTCCAAGTTTGTACGTGCAGTTAGTGCCTGTTGGCCGTGTCTATTCTCTGTGCTCTTTTGAGCAACATTGACTGCTACACATAGTCGCAGGTAGTTTGCACGTATGTACGTTCATGCCTGCTGCTGTTTCGTTCGCATCTCAAACTCTCAGTCTCTGCTGCCCGTTGCATTGTGTTTATGGAGTCTATCAATTTTGATTCAACGTTTCACTTGATATTACCCCCACTTCTGCTCATCCCTTTTGCTCGTGTTGTTTCTTTAAAAAAATTGAATTTATAAATTCATGAGTCGCTTGCTCGCTGTTGGACTTTTTCTGTGTACTGAAACGAACTTTTTTGATTCAATGTACAACTCTTCAACTTGGCGTCCGTCACAATGAATTTGTGTTTGATCTATTGCTCTCTGCGTGTATGTGTAGAGTGCGAGTGAGTTTCTACTACCATCAATCTAACTTGTGTTGCTCTCAGAATCCGATTACTCATTCAGCGGCCTGGTTATGCATCATCGAGAAAATGTTTTTCAGCGTTTTATTTTGGGTGTAGGCGTTAATGCAACCAACGTTGAGTGGTGTGTCTGCACAGCGCATCGGCAAAGATAAAAAATTTAAAAATCGAAAAGTTCCCTGAACAAGGATTTTCATTTTCATCCAGTGGTTTGTCCAGTGTCCGTCCAGTCCATTCATGCTGATAAACGGTCTTATCTAACAAAGTGATTTTTCAACATCTAAAATACGCTATCGTGTGGCGTGTGTGTATTTTTTCTGCTCTATTCCTCACAGTGTTTACGCTTTTCAGTTTTTATGCAGACTGAATAACCGATATGTGACCTACATGTCGTAACAAACAAGATGGTTGTTGTTTTCGCTGTTTTAAAAATATTCACTTTTTCAAACCCTTTTGTGGTTGTGTTGTAACGCTCAAATACTAAATCTGTTTTCCCACATGCCAGCAAAACTGATTTTTTTAGTCTTGAGTTCGGGAATGATCATATTTGGCACTTTAATGACAGCTTCTAATATTTTGTAAATGTCCATTACTTTGTATATTACAGATTTTTATGCTGCAACGTTAACATATTTTGTGAATACTACTGCAATTAGCATATTTTATAATTACGACTGTCAACTAAATCAATTCAATTAATTGATTCTGTTAATTATGTGAACACGACACTGCCAGAAACAAATCACCGTCTAACACGACCGTATACACTGCCCAATTGCAGGGCCTTATCAGCAGCCTCTGCTCAACCAAGTCCCCCACCAACGCAGCCCCCCCCCCCACTCGTCCCTTTGCCCATGGTGGACATTTCGGGCGCGTCTAAAGAGCACAGTAGCAGTGGCAGAGAACGAGTGATGCGAGTGCAAACGCGACCGCGGCCGTTTTGTGTCATGTGCAGCGAGTGGACCACGAGCAAGCGGACGAGCGCTCGTTCGAGATGCGTGTGCGCGCGTACGACGGACGCCACCACTCGCAGGAGGTGCCCGTGCACGTGCGGGTCATCGACGAGAACGACAACGCGCCCACGATCGTCAACGCGCAGCCACGCGAACTCGCCGAGGACGAGGCGCCCGGCCACCAAGTGCTCACGTTCAACGTGTCAGACCCGGACTTTGGCGGCCGCGACACATTCACGTATGTTGCGTACAGGGACACTGTTGAACTGCACCGCACTGGTGCTGCTTGCGCTCTGTCCACTTGCTGCGCACGCGCTGCCCCCACCGAACACTGCCTACCGGCACCGATCGGCGCCACTGAACCCAATGCATTTCAATCGTCCGAATGTCATCGACACGCACAATCGTCTGTACCGCCGTCACCCACAGCAGGCATTTGTGTCTAACAATGAGCTCGTCGTTGAGCCTCACCTGCCCGTCACACTCCAGCCCCCACCCACTCCCCCATCTTCTCAACCGTCCCACGTCGAGTGGCACCAAGGAAATTTCCTGCTCGAAAGTGCGGCGTCACGTGTGATCCGAAACACTAACAGCAGCTTACGGATTTTACTCCAGAAAAACTTATCTGAAGCAAGTCAAGTGGGCGACTACATAGATTCGTTCACAGCCAGCAGTGGAGGCGTGACGTAAGATTGTTTTTACTGTTGCACTAAGAATAGAATGGTCGCTAGTTATTGTTAGGTTGGTATTGGTATTGGTATTGGTGTGAGACTTGGAACACTTGGAACTTTGGTGTTGCATGGTACACAAAATTGTGGAACATGGCGTGTGAGTGCAAGTGAACAAATAGTATGGACAACCGCCAACCAACAACAGCATGTGTATCTTTGACAAAGTTTCTCAACTATTTCAACAACAATTTTCAGACTAGGTCACAATTCCACAATGAACACCTGTTTTGCATTCGCTTAGGTGGTTGTAAAGTTTCCACTGCTCGCATATTGTAACTTCGTTATTCACAAACATCCCAGACAAAGCGATTGTTATAATTGTGAAAGGCACCCTATACATGCACTGTAATGAAGGGCGTCACAGTTTATTAGTCACGCGTGTTCTATTGTTGCATTGTCGTTATCAGTTCTGGTTATCCAAAACTATTATGATTAAACATGTTTAAAATAAGTTGAAAACTGGACTGTGTTGTGTGGTTTGATTTTATCGGAAATTCAGAAAATCGGCGTTTTGAAAACATTTCTGCGCTAAATTTTAAATTTTGACAACCGTTTCAGTCTGTTATGATGATTATGATGACAAACGAGGTCTAAGATTGAAATTAGTGTACAAAGGATCAATAGAGCGCCGATATTACGATTAATAATCACACCGTAAAAAGTAAAGACGGCAAATGTGATTGCAACCAACCTTTCATATTTGCAAAGAAGTAGGAAGTTTTGTGCAGAGGTCACTCGTGGCCTTGGTTGCAAGCAGGACAGCACAGTTGGTGTATCTCACATCGTTGGTCACGGTCTAGCAAAGCTGTCAGATTGTGTAAAATGATATGATTACGATGTGTGAACAGATTTGACAGATGCGAAGTAGTTTGCATGCTGGTCTGGAATGTCCTAGTGTTATTGCTCTGTGTGTCAGAATGCCATGTGATGATGTGTAGCTGAGCTTTAAGATATCTATATGGGCGGTTTCAACACTTATTCTGTCAGGGCAGACTATATCAATCTTCGACGCGAGGTTCACGATCAATGGGGTTGCTTAATGACTAGGACAGGGGGAACAAAATGACAGGAGGACGTGAACGCTGTTTCAAAATTGGTCCAGTTTTAGTGGAGCAACTGCAAACTATAATGAGTTTGACGTTTCAGGTTCCGAATCAATCGAGTTACCGATGGCGAACGAATGTTCAGTGTCGGCCAACATTCTGGAATACTCACGGTGAGCGGCAATCTCGACCGGGAGAAAGTGGCGCAGTACACACTGAGCGTGGAGGTCGAAGACTCTGGTACGTTTGTAGGCCCGTTGAGGTTCGCTCAGCTGCGTGTTTACAGTTTTCACAACCATTGCAAATGTTTCCAAGCTGCGTTTTGCAGCACAAAACACCGATGCAATAGCGATGGTGATCAATTTGGTGGACGTGAACGACAACGCGCCAGAGTTCCAACCAGACACAATTATCATCTATGAGAACGAGCCACCCGGCCGAACACAGCGAGTGCAAGTGATCGATCGCGACGAGATCACGCCGAACATTTACTGCCAGCCAACAGGCGACAACTACAGGAATCTGTTCGACTTCCGCTTCGATGCTCGTGAGTTCTTCTGTGACGCTTCATCAAAGAATGTTGAAATGTTGCAATGATACCAGCATTGAGTTTTCCAGTGGGACTTGCTCATTTTTTTGTTTTGTAGGAACCAAAGAGATGGTGGTGGAAAGCTTGACCGAGCTCGATCGCGAGGGCCCGCATGGCAAGTCGTTCATTCTGACGGCACGCTGCAGCGACAGCGGGAGTCCAGAACAGACGGCCGTGCGTCAGCTGACCGTCATTGTTGGCGACAAGGTCTGATCCTTGTGACATTTTGGAAATGGACTGGTGTCAACACAATCATCGAGTTTTTTAATCCAATTTTTTTCATTGCAGGATGACAACCCAATGTCCGACGGCACAAAACACGTTCTTGTCTACAAGTACGAAGACCCGACATTTGCTCTGCCGGGTTACTTTCCAATTGGGCGTGTCTACGTTGAGGACAAGGACGACTGGGACATTCACAACAAGACCTACCAGATTGTGGATAACTCATGGGACATGTTCTTTTTGCGTAGCACTGACCCGAGCATGCTTGAAATCAGAGGCGGAGAGAAAGGCGTGCAAGTAGGCCAAGAATACGAAGTGAAAGTGAAAGTACAGTCAATCAAAGACGCTTCCGATACAGCTATCGGTTGGTATAATTGCAAAAGCAAATCTTTTACCCATCATTTAACTAAAATCTACAAAATAAAACATACTAGTTCTGATGAAATTTTAGGCACGGTAAAAGTGAAAGTTGTACAACTGAAGGTTGAAGCGTGGAAGAACTCGGGCACGATGCGGCTAGTGGGCATGTCGGCTGAAGAATTCATTCGGAAAGACTATTCTGGATCTAGCCCGCTGATGCGATTCAAAGCGTCATTCGCCGAGTACCTTGGCGACGACCGCACGGCAACGAACGTAAGACTGTTTCACCATTTTAATGTTTTGAATTTGATATCGCGGATATTTCGTGACCAAAGTTTTTGAAATCAACTGTTTTTAAGGTGGAAGTATTTTCAATCATGGATGAAAAGCGCAACTACACCGTTGAGCCAAATGTGTTGGACGTGCGTTTTGCAGTGCATGGATCTGCGTACCTCCATGCAACTTATTTAAACGGCCTAGTTGCCATGCACATCTCCGCATTGGAAAGCAGCATTGGCGGTGGTGCGCGAATCATTCAGGTAGCAGGAAACAGGCGCTAAAGATTTGAGTTGTTTTCTACCGATTTTTTTTGAAAAAGCCAGAACGAGTTTTTGCTTGAAATGTTTAAATCAGGCAGACAGGGTAAGCAAATTTGTTGCAGGTGAACATCAACGAATGCTATTACTCCAACTGTGACGAGTGTCGAACGCTGCAGCAAATTAAGAAGATACCAACGTTGATCAATTCCAACACAAGTGCCATCGTTGGTCTCACGACGAACACAACGGGACAATGTCTCATGGGAGGCTGTCCCGTGCCGCACGTACCAACCAGCTGTGTCGAAGGCGCCTGCTTCAACCAAGCCATTTGCCACGACACATATCCCGGATTCTTGTTCGTTCTTCTACGTTTTCCAGTTCTTTTTCAAGCATTAAAAACTTACTGTCGTGATTATTTGACTAAAGTACATACTTACTTTTGCAGCTGCCAATGTGCTGATGGTTTCTATGGAGCGCGTTGTGAAGGCATCACTCGTTCGTTCAGTGGCAATGGTTTTATTTGGCTGGCACCACCGAAGAAGACCTGTACTTCTGAAAACGTCAGTCTCGAGTTCATGACAACGTAAGTTATGATAAATCTCTAGTTTTTCTGTTGCACTGGCTGCTGCCGATAAAATTCGAATGCAGAACGAGCAAGTTTTTCAGAGAGGCAAACGCCATGCTCGTATACTACGGACGAATGCTTGAACACGGCATGCGACACGACGACGTCTATGCCCCCGACTACCTTTCAATTTCGTTGGTGAACGGCAAGATTAAAGTTGAGATCAATGTGGGCGAAGTTGGGTGCACGGGTGAGAGCTGCGTCAGCAAGACCATTCTCAACGACAGTCCTCCGCTGAACGACGGCCAGTGGCACACAATCGACTTCAGTTTTCAATCTCGAGTACGTTGCTTCTCGAATCGCTGTGTTTTTAAACTCAAATGACAATGAGCTGCACTGATCACTTTGTGTCATTCAGGAATACACGGTGGTGATCGACCGCTGCAGGATCATGAGCACCGAACGAGATCGCAACAAATGCATGGCTAGTGGGCAAATGCCAGGTTGGTACAATGCAGATTATTAACGTGTGCAAAATGTTTGTGGCACAAATAACAACGTTATGGTTAAACGTCAGGTGATGACGAGCGACTGAACGTGGTTGATCCGATTCAGATCGGCGGTGTGGCGCCAGTGCCTGGTGTTATGCCTGGCTCCGGCTACCCAATTGACATAAAGAACCAACAAAGGCTCAATGGCTGTATTCGAAATCTTCGTTGGAATAACGAGGCTAGTCTCATTTCAGTTTATTGCGCTAGCTTTGATTCTTTCCACTTCCACAGGACGTGATTACAACAAGCTATCGGCTGTTTCAGCTGCTAAATCTTGCGGAGCCGGCGTACAACGTGAAGAGCTCCGTTGGGTGCAAGTTGACCGAGAATTATTGCGCCTCGAACTCAATCGAGTATGGGCCTGGCTACTGCGTCAACGGCGAATGTCTGTCCCCGATCACTGGTCCTGCGAAGTGCATTTGTCGTCCCGGCTGGGCTGGCGAGAGATGCGACAAACGTTGGTGGAACGCTTTATTCGCAATTTTCAAACAGCTATTCCATAAATATCTTGTTTTAAGCGTAGATGTTTTGCAGAAATCAAATGGGTCGAATTCAACGACAACTCGTATCTGCGCTACAAAAAGGAGCCAGCGCCGCAGCCCACCGATACAGACGTTCAACTGCTGTTCGTAACAAATGGCCCAATGGGGCAACTGACACGACTGAATGGGATGCACAACCGTTATATGCAAGCAAGCATCATGCATAACCGTGTGGCTGCACGTGTTTACTCAGAGGGCAGCGATCAACAAGAAGTCGCAATCAATGCAATTTCCCTGGCGAGCAATCAGTCATATTGGATGCGTCTGAGGCAGTATCCCACTGGTAGTTGTCTATGTTTTTTATTCCAAAAGCCAAGTTGACTTGCAGCACGCACCCATTTTTCCGACTTCATTCTGATTTAATGCACATCACCTGTTGCAGGAATCAGTCTTTCTCTGGACGGCTTGCCGGGCCGATTCTCAGCTGAGACTAAGCTGCCATTCACAATGACAACGTCGCCAGTGGGCATTCAGTTCAATCGTGACGGAATCTTCCTAGGAAAAACCGGCTTGCAGTCCGGCAGTCAAACACGCTCGTTTTCGTTTCAAGGTAAACTATTCTACGATTTTTAACCACGGAAAAATAAACAACAACAACTAACACTAAACCAATTATCAAATTCGCCGCGTTCAATAATAAATTGGTTTTGCAGGATGCGTGGGAGACTTTCGGATCGACGGTCAGCGAATGCCGCTGAGTCAACAAGAAACGGTGGAGCTGAGAGGCGTTGAAATCACGGACATGCAAAATGTTGGCAGCCAGTGCCCGAGTTCGATTATGCCAACGTGCGAGTCAACCGGACTCCGTTGTCCAGCTACCACGGCATGCGTCAACTTTTGGAAAGGTCCATTTTGCACATGTCCCTCGCGAACAACATGGAATTTGGACAGCAACGGCCGTTTGAAGTACTGCGGCACAGCGGCGCCCATACGCCGGTTGAGTCTGAGCAACGGGGCTGTCATTGCAATCATCATCTGCTTGTTTGCGTTGTTGTGTGAGTGACTTGTACATGTTCAGTTTTGGTGCACCCTAAACACTGAAACTATCATTTGAACGTTCAACACTATCACCTGAAACATGATTGCAGTGGTCGTTCTGTTGTTGGTCGTGTACACGCGTCGACGACGTCCTGTTTTTGAAGAGATTCGGCCAGACGATGATATTCGCGACAACGTGGTGAACTACGGCGTTGAAGGAGGCGGAGAGGAAGACCAGCACACGTACAACATTGGCCCACTGCGTAAACCTGTGCTCATGCCTGACAATGGTGGTGAGCTGGCGCCAAAACACGTCAACGGACATCTGCAAGGCCAGCCGCCGCACAATGGAGGTCTGCTCTGTTTGATTTACAAATAAACCTGTTTTCTGTTATTTTGTTTCGTTAGATGAGCGAAGTTGCCACCTCGACCCCTCCTTACGTGAGCGGATCAGTGCTGGCGAGGTGGTTTGCTGTCCACGGGATACCCCAACGCCAAAGCAAACGGAATTTGGTTTCTTCTGGTTTCATTATCAGTGAAAAACGTGTTCAAACAAACAACAATAATAATAAAACACAGAAGTGGGCGCCGTGCTGGCTGATCGAGTGCGCGACGCGGACAAAGACCAATCGGCTGCGCCCTACGACGAATTGCGCGTCTACGAGGACGAAGGCGATGCGACCTCAATAGCAACGCTCAGCTCGCTTGGCTCTTCGAGAGCATCACAAGTGATGGACTGGGACCGCCAGCTGGGCGAATGGGGCCCCCGGTTTCAAAAACTGGCAGACATGTATGCCACTGACAATGAACAGCTCGACGGGCCACCAACGCCAACTGCGCCATCGTCGCAGCAGTTCGGCAGGCCCGCACCACCGGCACCGCCACCAAAGCCAGCCACAAGGCCACCAAAGTGATATGATAGTCACTGCAGATTGTTTTTGTTCGTTATAGTTTCGGAGCATTCTTTGTTTTTTTTGGTTCTCGATGTCTCAAAACAAAATTTTTTCCATAGCCACAGTTGTTTCCTTTGTTATTTTATGTGTGTAATTCTTTGAAATTGCTTGAAATGTTTATAACAATTTTTGTTGAAGTTGAGTGGCTTGATCCCGTTGAGGTGTTTTACGTTGAATTGTATTATTATCTGGCGTCATTGTTTTCTTTTCCATACTCTTCTTACTGGGCTTGACACTGCTTGTTTTCTTCTGTCATGATTTTGTGTGCTAATCATGAAATGATTATATCTGCGGCGGTTGTTGTGTATTCAGCCATTGGTGATACTTTATCTGAAAACTATTTTGAAATACCGTATTACCTCTATTAAACCCCCCCCCAAAATTAACCCCCCCCAAAAATAAACCCCCACCCCCTCGACAAGTTTCCAAATAATCCCCCCCCAAAAAATAATCCCCCATGGGGGATTATTGAAACCTGTTTGAAACACATACCCAGCGAATTCAGTGGCTGGTTGCAGTGAAAATGATGAAATTGTGCTACCAAAGGCCCCAAATGGATGAGTTAATGGTAATTTCATTACAAAAGGCTGTTGTAAAAGGACATTTCTATGTAGAGTAGAAGTTTCTGCGACTTCCTTCCTGCCATGGAAGGTATTTTTGCCATTTTGCCCACTCCTAAAAATGGTTTCCAAATAAACCCCCCCCCCCAAAAAAATAAAGCCCCCCCCCAAAAAAAATAAACCCCCACCCCCAGAAGTCGCTGAAGAAATAAACCCCCATGGGGGTTTATTAGAGGTAATACGGTAAGTGTACTTTTTATTTTTTAGTAGTGTTTTATAGCTACTCGAGTTTCTGCCTGTAATTAACAGAGTGCTGTACAGACTTGTTACGTTTTTAGCCACTCGCACTGAGAAACGTCCGAGACATTTCATAAAATATATTTCCTGTGAGCGACCGTTTGCCACGGCACACCCGACAGTTGCAAAATCTGTCGTCTCGCGAAACGTTTCACAAAATATCTCGAACACATTCTCACTGCATCTTCTGTTTTTTCAAATGTTCCAGTAAAACGTTGCTAATATGTGGTGCTCTTGCCATAACGTTCACACCACCGCCAATACATGTAGAAATGTGTTAACTCCATTCTTTCTGCTTTCTGCTCTGCGCCACCCAATCTGATATACATTACATGTTTCCAATAATGCACATGTCAAAAAATAATGCTGGAATATTCAACTTAAAACTGCCTGCATTGGGAATTGTATTCGTTTGTTGCGGTTGTTATATATTTCAATCATCCATAAGCTTAATCAGGTCATTCCGTTTAATATTTGAAACATTACCTTTTGCCTTTACTTTCGAGCATGATAACACTGTTCTATTTTTTAAAGTCACTTAAACGGCTTATGTTTGTGTAAAACACTGCCAGAGTGATACGTTGTTAAATCATGTATCTGCTCACCGAAAAATGTTTTTTTCAGTCATTTACATCATGAATTACTGTAACGCTTGCGATAGCGACATTTTCAGGCCTCAACGGCCGGACCAACGTGACAAGTTTTGGCAAAAAACATGCCGCTTAATTTGTTTATCCGTTATAATTGCAAAATTTCTGTAAAATCAATACAATGTAGTTCTGCAACTTTTTACAATATGTAGGTATTTGTCTGTCTGCATGCTAAATGTGCGGTGCGTGTTTGAAATTTCCAGCAATTATTTATTTTCTGTGTACAATGTCGATCGTAAAAATAAAAAATCTGTAATTTGAATTGTTTGAATTTTCTAAAAACCAAACAAGCAGGAACAAATGTTTCAATAAAAAATCAGACACAACCAGTACCGAAAACGTGGGGGGGTACACCTTATAAGACCCCACCCAAAAGTGGACGGAGTGTCACATGGCGGGAAACCAAAAAAAAATCAAAATTTTGACTTGTTCGAAATCCCACACCGTTTATATGGTCGGATTTTCTAATCTTCGCTTTATAAGACCTCCTGCCACTTATGAGGTTGTCACACAAAATTCCACTTTTTTTTCAGAAGTTTTTAATTTTTAAATTTTTAATGAAGAGACTTATATGCAAGACTTTACGGTAACTAAAGTTAGGTTCGTTCGAAGCGTCTCGTCGAGCTGGAGTTCAGCTAGACCATTTTCAGAATGATCCGAAGAACTATAAGAGCGAAAATCGTGTTTTATTGAAATTTTGTCCATTTCATAGAAGGAAAGTTGCATTTTCAACAGTAAAACAGAACAATTTTTGACGTGTACTTGAATATTGAACCGTTCTTAGTTGTTCCTCTTTGGAAAATTACCAAAATTTGGCTGTGTTTAAAAATTCCTGTTTGCTGTAGCTAAGTCGGGAACCCCTGTCGACCCGGTCGCCCCCCCCCCCCAAGACACTTACTTTCAGGTTCAACCAGCTATGCTATCAACCACATGGCGAGAGCCCGCTCTTTAAATCATCGTATCGAAAACACGTACCATGATTTTGCGATCACGTTGCGGGCAACTGACAGACGCAAGTTTAACACGTTAGTTTAGCTGAGCACGCAAGTTTTAACATGTGGCCATGGAGTTATCGGGTATCTGATAAATGGTCGTGTGGTGTGGTATTGACCAACACCTCCGCTCCAATTGTTTAACAATATATCGCACAACTCCATTGTAGATCTATGACACAAGCCAAACGCCTATCATGTTCATCTCATGGCCCACCGACTGAAAAACATGTTCCAAGTTGCAACACAACAATTTCTGAAACGATATTTCAATTCAGTTAAGTCATGATTGGCCTGTGGCCCAACTTGTGCTCGTCGCTATTTCTACGCGCAGATCACCTACTTACAGGTACTTTCGGCTGTTCTCGGTGTTCTGCTGGTGACTTTTTTCGCTTCGCGGGCTGTCGCGTCACATACAACGCAGCGCAGCGAAAAGAAAAAGTGTTGGCATAGCCACGCGGCTACGCCCCCCCCCCCGATCGAATCGATCAAAAAAATTGTTTTAAACTTTCGAAAAATTGTGCCAAAATTGAGGTTTTCAGAGCATATTAGAAGAAATTTTTTCGAATTTAAAAAAAATCGGCATTTTTGTTTTTTTTAATTACTTTTTTTTAATTTTTGATTTTTGTTTAACAACCCCATTTGGGAGGGAAGGTCGAAATTGTAGAGGGATTTGAGTTTTTAAGCGTACCAAAGGTTGGCTTACCATTTCCGATGCAGATAAGGTGACGATTCGCCTCGCAATCTAAATTTGAGCGTCTGAGCTGCTCCGTTTGCAAGCGTTACGTTGTCTGGTTGCTGTTTCGTGTACTGCCGTCGCGACACGTCATCAGAATTGATTGAATTTCAAGCCGGTATGTGTATTTTCACTTGGGCTGGGGACAATTAGTGACGTTTTGGAAGTCAAAACACAAGAAGAGGTATGGTAACGGTTTGGAAAAGGGGTAAATGAGGTCACCAAAACAAAATCTGCAAAGTTCCGCCATACGGGAGTCATTCGGGACTCGGGAGGCGCTTGCATATCATATGTGGTTCTTCGGACTCCCTAGTCCCTGATTGATTTAGCACAACTTTGATTTTTGAAATTTTTTTTAATTTTTCTTTTCTTTTAAAATCGTCATTTTTGTTTTTTTAACAACCCTGCTGACGAGTGACGACTAGGGTTGTTAAAAAAAACAAAAATCGTCATTTTTGTTTTTTTTTTTAAAAAAAATTTTTTTTTTTAAAAAAAAAATTTCAAAAATCAAAGTTGTGCTAAATCAATCAGGGAGTCCGAAGAACCACATATGATATGCAAGCGCCTCCCGAATGACACCCGTTGGCGGAACTTTGCAGATTTTGTTTTGGTGACCTCAATTACCCCTTTTCCAAACCGTCACCATGCCTCTTCTTGTGTTTTGACCTCCAAAACGTCACTAATTGTCCCCAGCTAAGCTAATGCTGAAGTGAAGACAAACATACCGCCTTGAAATTCGATCAATTCTTCTGATGGTTTCGCGACGACACGACACGAAGCAGCAACCAGACAACGTAGCGCTTGCAAACGGTGCAGCGAGCACAATCGGACGCTCTGCGAGGCTAATCGTCACCTTATCTGCATCGGAAATGGTAGGCTAAGCTTTGGGACGCTCAAAAACTTCATCGCAGATGTTGTCGAAGCCTAAAATCAGTCGGTAAAACGGTCCAAAATCGACTGCTAAAGGTTTTACGAGGTATAATCAAAGAAAATTTTTGTTGAACTTTCGAAAAATTGTGCCAAAATTGAGGTTTTCAGAGCATATTGGAGGAAAATTTTTCGAATTTTTTTAAAAAAAAAAAAAATCGGCATTTTTGTTTTTTTTTAATCACTTTTTTTTTTAAAAAAAAAAATTTCATTTTTGTTTAACAACCCTAGTGACGACGACTGACGACACGAGTCGATCATGTCTCACCAAAACTCAAAAAAGTCGATCCAGAATACCACCAGAGTTGAAATTTTTGTTGAACTTTCAAAAAATTATGCCAAAAACGGGCATCTACACAAACACAACATTGTGCGGAAAATTTTTGGAAAAAACGAAAAAAATTTCGAAAAATTAAAAAAAATAAGAAATGCTCTTTTTTCCCTGAAAAAATTTAAAAAAATTTTTTTTGAAGCTTACATTTCTAGGCAGACCCCCCTCCCAGATTTCGACCTTCCAAACCCCCCCTACCAAATCCTGACCGTCTGACCACCCCCCGGCCCCCCCTTTGATTTTGACTTTCTATGGAGACATTTTCTCTTGTATATCTCTATATTTCTCTCATCTGTAGGTATCTTTATTATCTGCATGTTTGTATCTCAATATATATTGTATGTTTTTTTGTATATGTACCACTTTGTTATACATTTACCACTTTGTACGTCAATGTTTTCAATGCTGTACTTCAATAATCAAGTCTCACCCGTGCAGCGTGTCTCGTTCGTTCGTTCGTGCTTTCAGATGTCCCGACCCGAACGAAAATCAAAGCAAAATGTATGACTAGAGAGAGGCCTTGACTGGATGCTGTGGTTTCTAGCACTTTTATTCAACAACTTTTGGTCCGACTAGAGTTGGTAAAAAAACGGTTTTTTATATTGCCAGGAAAAAAACCGGTTTCTTTTCCGTTTTAAAACTGTTTTAAAACCATAAAAAAACCGAATGCTTCCAAGCTCCTAAACTTTTCAGAACTTGGATTCTTGAACTCAAAATAGGAAATACATCAAAATTAATGATTTTGAGCAGAGTAAAATGCTGTTTTCGGGCATACAACCGACCCAATATGCTATTTTTGCCACCAAATGCTACCCAATTTTTTGTTTCAAATCAAATTGATTTCGCTTTTATTGGTTTCCAGGGCAGCACGTTCAATAAATTGAAAACAAAGACTGGGCAGTGACCGTGTAGGTGTGGGGAGCGGGGAGGGACGGTTGCAAGGAGACCGGATAGCTGACCCCGATTCGGGGGCGAGATATGCAGAATGCATAACTGCGAAACCGGTGGCGGATTGCGTTTGAAAAATAACATTTCATCAGTTCCCCTTTGCAAATCGACAACATCGTCAGTCAGTTTGCATATGCACTTGGTTTAGCAGTCACCTTGTCTTCATCGTATTTCACTTGACCCTTGACACAAAAGCTTCTGCAAAATGATGCTTCACCAGTTCAGTTCGACACAGTTCACTGCACCATTTTTTTAAAAATATAATTTTACATTTTATCAATGAAATGAAGAGTTATGTGATTTTTGACCACGAAGTTTGAAAATTTTTAAGGTAAAAAACCGGTTCTTTATTTTTTCAAGAAAAAAAACTGAAAAAAAACCGGTTTTAAAACGGAAAAGAAACCGGTTTTTTTTCCTGTGCCAACCCTAGGTCCGATCCGACCCCCCCTAGAATTTTCGGTCTCGCTCGGGACCCCCCCCCCTAGAATTTTCGGTCTCGCTCGGGACCCCCCCCCCACCAAATCGACCCCTACTAGCAATTTTTTGCCCAGACAATGTCATCGTCAAGAAAAAATTTTGGTCCGACCCTCCCCCCAGAATTTTCGGTCTCGCTCGGACCCCCCCTAGAATTTTCGGTCTCGCTCGGGAGCCCCCCCCCCAACCAAGTCGACCCCCCCCACCCGGGACGACCCCCCCCAAATTTGGGCGGACCCCCCCTCGGATTCGCCAAAAATCGGGCTCGACCCCTGCCCCTGAACGACACCCCCTCGAAAATTTGCTTTCGCTTTTAGTACTGACCAGTACCGAAGGCGAAAGCAAATTTTCGAGGGGGGGGGGGGTCGTCACGTGGGGGGGGGGGGGGGGCCGAAAATTTTTCAGTGGGGGGGTGTCAGTCATGGTACAGTGACACCCCCCCCCAGGCGTGGGCCATGGGGGGGGGTGCACTATTGTAGAAAATTTTCTGGGGGGGTACACCCCCCACCCCACCCATGAGATTTTTTGGCTTAAATTTTGAAGGAAAAACGCTAAATTTTGCTGCAAAATCTTTGAAATTACAATGAAGAATGTCAAGTTATCATATATTTAGCTTATATTATGGACTTTAAAGACAAAAAATCATGATTTTTGAGCAAAAATTCATGATTTTTGGGTGGTCCGAGAAAATTTTTGGGGGGTGTCACTGTTACTTAGGTCCATCTAGGGGGGGGGGGGGTGGCGCGCAAATTTCGAGGGGGGGGGTGTGGACTGTGGATGGTCCAGTGTCAGGTTTTGGGGGGTGGGTGTCGCGTGACCCCCCCAGCCCCCCCCCCCCCCCCACGGGGTGGTCTGGGGTGCTCTGGGGGGGTGTACCCCCCCCCCCCCCCACCCCCCCTCGTCTTCGGTACTGGTACTGACGACATTGAATGAGTCAATTTTTGACCAAAAACCAAAATTGACCATTTTTGTACGAAATTCTTGAAAATTTCGCTACTTTTATCAGGTAAATACGCGTTTTAATTTAATTTTTAGCCATTTATACCCGGCCGTTTATACTTGAAAATTGAGCCAAACTTTGCGACGATCAGACTTCATTCCATACGTTGTTCAAGCCTAAACTAAAATCACAATTGGTAATACGGTCTGCTGACGGTTTTACAAGGTAATGTCAGCAAATTTTTGTTTTAACTAGCTGCCAAAAATAGGTTTCAGAAAATATCAGGGAAAACTTTTTGTTTTTAAATCGGCATTTTTTTGTTTTTTGTTGGTTTCATTTAATTTTTGTTTAAAGCCCTACACCGGCCCGATGTGCTCATTGCCACCACATCGATGAGTAAAATAAGTTTTTAACTCGTTCATACCGACACGATATCGAAGTGCGTGCCATCTCTCTTGGCTGTGTACAACGTTGTGACTGAAGCAACTTCAAAAGCATGGAATTACTACGTTCGTTTGTTTTTTTTGGTTTGAATTCATTTTCTTGTTTTTATCGTTGTTTGCAATAAGCCAATAAACCGTCGCTGGCTTGTGGTGGTTCAGTTATGATGAAGCCGGTCGACGTGCACAAGCTGTTTTGTTCACTTCAAATTAGTGAATAATAGGTTTTTATTCTGGTCAATTAGTCAACAACTGGATGGGTTTTTATCGTTCGATGACGTTTGTTGAAGTTGGTTCAATTCGGATCAAGATGTTGTTTGCTGGTTTCAGGTGATTCATCGTGTCACAACGCTGCGCTCGCTTGTGGCTGCATCAGCTCCACGAGCGATCGGACGCTTTGTGCAACGGGCGCCCGCGACAGAGAGATCGTCGTTTGGAGTCTTGCTGCGTCGCACGAGCACGCCGTACGTTTCACGGGCGTTTGCCGGCGGCCGCTTCTCAGTCGTTTGCTTTTGGTTTTCATTTCTGCTGTTGTCTCTGTCGTGAACAGGCGAACCGACCAAAACCACAGAAATTGCAGAAATTCGTTGCTCAACATTCACCGGAGTGCCTGCGCATCAGTTTCGATCAGCTTTTGCTGGCATACGGCACGATCGCTGGGTCGTTCAAAATTGTTGACTTGGCGCAACAAAAATGTAAGTCTGTGCAGCTAACAAAAAACTGGGTTTTCCAACAAATGCGAGTCGCCTTCATACTGTTTATTGGTGATGCTATTTGAGTTGAGATGGCATGTTTTGCAGTGGTTCGCTCCTTTCATGGGCACAAGGGCAACGTGCGGGTGTTGACACAAAGTCCAACGGATGCAAACTGCTGGCTGTCTGGGTCGCTGGATGCTGCCGTTTGTGTCTGGGACACGCGCAATGCCACCGCCCCTGCAGTCGTATTCAAGGTGCTCCGTCTCTGCATTTCATTTGTTTATTGCATGTTGCAAAATGTTGTCTTGCAGAAACACACAAAATCCGTCAACGCAGTGCAGTTCAGTCCGCATGGCCTTTGGATTATTACTGGTAGCGACGATACAACAATGAATGTGAGGATACCCCGTTTTTCATTTGTCAATTGTTGTCATGCTAAGATCGCCCACCGTAATGCGCCATTCATAGAACTTGAAGCGCCGGCGTCACTTTTCGCGACGCCTTCATGAAGTTTCATTGCATTGCAGTTTCACACACTAAACTGGCGCCTGCGCTTCAGCGCGCGTGAGTGGTGCTTAACGTAATTTATTGTCTCTGTTTAGCTTTTCGATATTCGAGTACCGAACGAAGCAATCGGCACGATCAACGGCCACTGCGGCCCTGTGAACTCGGTGCAGTTTCATCCGTCCGAGTACTTGCTGGCATCGGCCAGCGCTGACAAGTTTGTTTGCATTGGGTTGCGCTGTTTTTGTCGATCGTGTCATCACTTTTTATTTGCCATCTGATTGTCTAGGCAAGTCTTTGTTTGTCTGAGAAGCTTGTCTCGCAGCGCAGTGAACCTTTGTGGCCACACGTGGTTTCTGCTCAGAACGGTGCGCTACTGGGACGCGGACACAAAGGAGTGCGTGTCGCAAAGTGACCCATTCTCGAGCACCCCGGCAGCATTGACGTTCCACCCAAGTGGCCAGTGTCTGGCGGCTGTGACGGCACGTGACTTGCGCATCGCAGGCTGGGAACCGTACGTGCTGCACGCAGTGACACCCCTGCCAGACATGGACCCGTCACTTAGTTGGACACCACTTTGTTTGGCACCTGACGCCATCGACAGCGACGACGCAGACCTGCTGGCGTTGTACGCGCTCGGAGCAGCTGGACGCGTCTGCTTGCTGCGCGTTTCCGCTATGGCAAGTTTTTATGCTTCAAATGTCACTTCCTTGATCGCTTTGCTTGCGGAACTTTATGTCGTTGCCATGGTGCCGTATAGACACTCATGTCGCTCAACAAACTGCAATCTGTTTTTTATGTTGTGTTTTGCTTGTGTCGTGTGACGTGAGGCTGTGTATTTTTTGATTTGCACTTTGCCACTGGCACTGCATAGCAAATGGAAATGATCAAGAAAACGGACGCAAGAAAATGCAATTGAATTTTTGTCAGTGTGTTGTTGTTGTGGTTTGCAGCAACATGCGCCGTTTGTGCCGCCGCCAATGACACGCCTCGACGAAAAAAATGGCAGCCAACAGCAAACCGATGAAGCAGCACGCTCAGCGGGCAAGGTGTGTTCGGGCACTGCACTGCCATACTCCACTGCTGAATTTAATTGATAATTTAGTTCAGTTTTATTTAGCTTTCAAAGCATAGACAAAATGTGTACAAAGCTCAATAATGCAAGAATTGCCCACCAACCACAGTTTGATATTTGCCCCAATGCTTGCTTGCATAGTCGATGCTTGGAAAAGGTTGTTTTTTAAGGCGCGGGCGCCTGTGGTGAATTTCACAGTTTTTGTCTGTTACAGGCGGACCAGTCAAACGGTACCGCAGAGTTGCCGCCTGCTGCGCTGATGTTTCAACAGTCAAAGAATATGCGACGCAGTTTCATTGCGAGCCGCATTGAGCGGACGATGTTGGACAGTAAAGCGACGAGCAAGAGCAACACGAACCAATCAACGGAGCAAGCAGCGGGCACATCGGAGGCGTGCGCAGCAGCGGATGACGCAGACACGACGACGAGCACAGTGATGAGCGACTCGCTCGTCTCCACCGAACGCTCTGCCTCGCCGGCGTTGCCGCTGCCGCTGCCGATCCTTGCCGACGAATCAGAAGTGTTCAGGACACGCCCGAAGGTCTCGCGGAGTCCAACGCGCGTCGCTGCTGAGCCGATCGACTGCGGCCAGTTGACCTGCTGCAATGAGGTGGGCGCGCACGTTGGGCTGCCTTTTGGTGTTTGGGGGGCTCAGCGTGTTGAGGCTGAATGAACACTTGCTGGTAGCACTTTTTTACGTGGCACTTTTTTGACTGCTGAGTCGCCGTAAGAATTATGGACGTTTCCGGTAATGTAGTGTCGCCACAAGGAGACAGTGTAAGAGGCAGACGGTGTGTTTCTTGTGGTGGAGCGTGTGTCGCAGGCGCAGAGCACAGACTGACACCGAGCTGCTGTGAGTCTGTCATGTCTGCTAGAGCAGTGCACACAAACAGTGCGCCACAATTATTATAATCGCACGGCAGAGGCAGAGTGCGTGTGCGCTTGTTATGAAGCCACCAGCCGAACACCCAGTTGACTGTGCAGAACGTACGAACACACGGAAATGTTTGTGCCACTTGTGCATTATGAACAGCCAGCTCTCAACTGCACAACCAGCATGTGCACACTGCTCTGCTCCAATGTATTCTGCCTTGAATTCTTGAGCACATTTGTCATTTTCAACCGTGTACTGCCCTGTGTGTCTACGGTGTACTATAGTATTACAGCCTTTCATTCATTCGTTTCGTAGTTCGCTGTTTTATTCGTAGTAAAATTTTAAAATTTTAAAATGCAAATCAATTCAAATGATCTCACTAGCGTTTCGATAGGTAAAAAGGAACACTAGGAACTGTCATTGTGCTGTTCTGAAGCAACATGTTATTGCGCTTACATGTTATTGTTTACATTTGTTGCGCAAATGATAAATATTTTTGACAAATAACCGTTTTGCATGTCATCTGAGCATGCAACAGGTGCAAACTTAGGCATTATGCAAACCGTGCAACGAGTGTTGGTTTTCTATCTTGGCGCCTGGCACCTTGGCATACAAATTGCGTGACAAACCTCATCCATTCGTATTGGATTAAGTGATTAGTTTTATGTGCTTTGTTGGTGTTGCCGCGCTCAGCTGCGCTATTCATTTGAAACTATTTTTCCCGGACGCAGCGTCGAAAAAGAATACGGGCTGGCAGTTTCATCAATCAGCCGAATTGGAAAATGTTAAAGTGAGAAGTGTGCGTTTGACTCGATTGGGAGCGGAGTTTTTCGACGTGAAAATAGGTTTTTGTTACAAACATGCGGAATGCACGCGCTCACAACAACCGACGGCGAATGGCAAAACTGCCAAAGGGGCAGTGCAGTGCGTCAGCAAGCGTCGGCACCTCGCAGGCACCTGTCACTGTGGACCTGCAGACGTTCATGATACGTCAAAATGTATGTATGTCCGCTCACTGCAGCCGCTTCAGTTTAAAATTACTTGAAATTCTCAGCAGATGTTCGTTGTTTGTTTTTTCGACATGGGCGGCTTCGGCTGTTGAGCTCAATAACGACTGGCACGATGTTTGTTGTTTTGCTGGTTTGTGTGCTACATTCAGACGATAACAACAGGAACCATTATCGTTTAGTCGATCGTAAATGGATTTACTGTTCTGTCTCGGGTGACTTGACATGTTGCGCTGTTTTTCTCTGGTCATGGTGGGTGGGTGGTTAGGTTGTTTTCTCACATGGAAAGTGCAGTAGAACGACTAAAATATCAAAAAATCAAAGAGTGTTTTGCTGAGCCGGAAAACAGTTTTATGAAGTCGCATTGCAAAATCGTGGGTTGTCTAAATGACTTGTGCTGCTGCTAATAAGGGGACCGACCAAGCGTGCCTCGCATTTTCAGACGTTCATCGTGCACCCGATGAGTGACCCGTTGGCGTCGCCATCGCCAAACGCCGCCAGGGGACGCGCATCGCCAAAAGTGACACGACGTGCAACAAAGGCGCATTCAACATCCACGGAGACACCACGCAACACAACGCACCAACCGCACACATCGGTCACTCTTGGTTGGTGTTTGTCGATTGTGTTATGCTTCCGTGTGTTATTGTGTTCGTGTGGACGTGTTCAACTGAATTGAGAACAGCAAAGTGGCACGCGTTATTGGCAACTTCAAAACGAGCATATTGCAATCAGGCCGTGCCACGGGCGCCCGTGGTGGCATGCGAGCGCGCACAGTGGCCACCGTGCAGCCTCAGCGGCCGGCTGCAGGCTCTGCAGCGAGTCTGCCTCTGATCGCTGGCAAACGAGTCGAGAAGGTGTCACCGACGCCGCGTGTTGCTGCGCCGGCAGACACGAGCACACTCACTGGCACTGCCGTTCGCCCGGCGGTCACGGTGAGCGCTGCGTCGACGCCGAGCCAATCGTGCCAACACTCGCTCACGTCCCCGTTCAACGAGCATTCGCCGTCCACGCACGTCTCTTCCTCTTCCTCCGCGTGTCTCGCGCAATTGATCGACCCGGCTGAGTTCATGGCGGTTAGTCATTTGCTCAGTTTCTATCGACGCAAGTGAGTGCTATTTGTGGCTACTTAGTTTTTTATAATCCGACGCAAAATTTTTTGAAAAAAATGATGGTGCGTCAATGATATCGCTGTCTGATGACATGACACGTCATTCCACTGCAAACCAGCGCAGCTACAGTGACGTCTTGACATGCTCAAATGCCCAGAGAACGTTACTTGTATTATTAGAAAATAAATAGATACGTCAAGTGTTTTTGTGTGCGGCGCGGCAATGCTGCTTGAATGGCCGTGCTTGTTTGTATCTGTGTCGGTGAGTATTTTTCTCAGTCGGCTATCTCGAAACGTTAAAAGTAGTATCTCAAAACAGAAACAATGGAGCAAGCACGTTTTTATCCATGAACGATTACTCACAAAACAGCTTTTTTGCCAGGCTACATGGTTTATTACTGGAAATGGATCGTCCAATATAAGACGCAGTAAGAGGCGTGCTACAACCGCTGCCCGCGCATGACGGCTGTTTGTTTAGCGTGCTCACATGCACCTCCGTACTGTGGTCTGTGTCTGGGTGTCATTGATTTTTGTCGCTCCCAGATGCTTGTGCGCGTTTCATGCGCTCAGCGCTGCACGGTAACGACCGACTGACAGTGGCACGGTTTCGTAATATACTGCAAAAGACGTCTGTCACCGCACCCTTCTCCGTGGGCACTGTTTCTTTTCTATCTGCTCTAAGTATCAACAAAAAAGCAGTGGCCTTTCTGAGAGGGTTCGACGGAAGGAGACGGTAGAAATGAAATGGTGCGCTTGTCCATCTGCATTCTAACAATCAATGGATCTGCTCTGTGGTGTTTTGTTTGTTTTGTGACTGGTAACAAGCCGATCGAGCAGAAGAGCAGATCGAAAGGTTATCGGCTTTGCAACTCTTCTCGAATTACGCGCTGTGTGATTTGTGGGTGGTCGTATTCATGGTCTGTGGAGCGTCTGTGCTTGCGGGAGTGCCCACTTGGTTGTGTTTGTTCAGTTTGTTCAAAAAACATCTATAGAATCGTAATGTGCTTGATACCAACAAAACGTGCGCATGGTAATGTGTTTTTCGTTTTTCAAAACAGACAGGGATAGGGTGCATCGTCGAAAAAATAAAGCGGGGCTGGTATAGCATGAACAGACAGTGCGGAACCTTTAACATTTTGGATTTTTTGTTTTTTCTACGTTCACGTTTTTATGCTTGAACGAGCTGTGCGAACACTGAAAATTTTAAAGTATGCAGTTAGTTATCTATTCGGTTACCCTTTTAGTGCATCACTTCACTGGTTGTTATGCATTTGATATGTGGTTCGCTTCCCATTCTGATGAGATGATGGTAAACTAAACTTTACTTAGGTGGAGTATACTATTGTATTACAAAGAAAATATCGTAGGAAGAATCGTAAAGGTCAGTATTTAGAAAAATTACGAGACACGGAACCGGGTCATAAAAAGAGACAAGACAAAGAACTCGGTGACAATAAATTGTGTTTACAGTTGTGCACGCAAAATTCTGTTGTGCTGCTCAATCGTGAATGCCAATGATCTAACCGCGGTTTCCCTCTCTTCCATCGGTGCGCATTTGTGATGCATTTGTTCATGCATGCAAAATATGCGTCAACTTGACACAAAGCAAACAACACCACCAATTCTTTGACAGTCGTTTTTTTCGCTCGTCGTAAAAAACAAGAATTCAGACGGCATGCATGAGTCATGAAGAGCTTTAGCAAAGCTTGACGAAGGGGCAGATAACAAGATGTATTAGTACGATTCAAGCATGCAAGTCGGGCACATAAATGCGCCACACTCACAGTGGTTTCTGGTTGGCTTGTGTATCAAAATAAGAGAGGCAACGAGAAGTGATACTTTGCTGTAAATATCAACGATACGTCATGCATTAGCTGGCAGTGCACACAGTACTGCGACCAGCTGCAGTGCCTTTGCTTTGAATGCACATGTGACGCTTGCTGGGGTAGGGTGTACTGTGCATGGGTCCGTTTCCGTCCATTTTCGTCTCTCGCCCATTATCTCAACACTTTCTGGTTGTGTCGGCCGATGTGCGAAATGCATAACATTTATGCGCTCGAAGGGGTCGGCAACACGCATCACTGGTGTTTCTGGCTTGAATAAAACAAAATCACTCATCAAAGCGCAGCTGAATGTGTTGCCGCTGATGTCAACGGTGGTCGTTCACGGTAGTTTGCAAAACAATACACAAGTTATACAGTGGCGGCCAAAAGTTTGGAAACCCCTGCGTCCGCTGCAGATCGCGCATTTTTGCGTTATTACTATGCACATAAGCAAATATTTTTGATTTTTGGAACACGCAATTGTTGTGTTCATACATAAAAACAAAACAATGTGTTGGGGAGAGACGCACAATAAAAACACGCATGTACCACCACACGCACGTGCGCATGGGGGTTTCCAAACGTTTGGCCGCCACTGTAATCTGGGCTTGAGACAGGTTGCCGCTGTAGTTTTTTTTTTCATAAACCGCAGAAGCATTCCGCTTTTTCGGGTTGTTTTGCAATTTTCAGACGTGTGCCAGGCAGGCCCACAGCACTGGCTGACGTCGTTTAGAGTCGACCCGTAATTAGTCGTCCAGTGTTGCTTTGTGGTCGGAAAGCTAATGCGCTCTCCAGGTGGACGGAAACGCCAGCTAGTACGTGCACACGTACAAAGATTGAAACGTACAAAAAGCTTGAAACACGACAGCAAGCCGCCGTGTTATTAATGTTGCCTGCATATTTGCTCAGTGGTTATTCTTGCCACTGATTCCAGCCGCAATAGAGGGGGGGGGCTGGTGCGTGCGTGTTGTTTGTGTGTTGCACATTGAAGAGCGCAGCGTGTCCGGCTAATCGCATGCTTGCGAGGAGAAGGCCAGGCCGAAATCGAAGCACAAGCTTGCCGTGTCGTGTGCTGCGTTTGCCATGTGCTTCGTGCGTGTGCGATGTATCATTTTTATCATGTCGTTGGCTCACTGCAGACCGACTGCTCCGATGCGGTTTTGATTATTTCATGAACGATTTTCGCGTGTCCCTGTGGATCGGCCCCGATGTCCCGACCGCAACGCGAGTCCATTGGCGGGTTTTTGCTTGTTGAAATTGCCTCCGTGTTTTGGCTCGTCACACTGTCAATCGTGTCGGTTTTGTTTGAGGTTTGCAACAATGCGCCAATATTGTTGTTTGTGCACAGTTCTCTGCTCTGCTGTGCACCACAAACAACCCAGGTTTATTGTTTGACAACGTGTATCCGTGTATGTTTACCACTGAAATACACGACTGCCACTGCGCAGTGACCTTTTCACCAGTTGTAATGCCCACTGAGTCCATTACCGCATATTGTTCAGTGTTCATTCACATCCACTGGCTCGTTTTTTTCAACACACCACACGCTCAGTGTAACGTTGTTGAATTTGAGGTTTTGAAAATCAGATTTTGAATATCTATGTACATGACAACGCGGTTCATCCATTTATTTGCGAATACTTATCTGTTGAATTTTTGTGTTCAAGTTTTCTAATCATGCGGATGCGCGAGCGAGCGTCAGCGAGCGGACAGCGCATCACGCATTATATGAGCCGTTATCCTCTCGCGCGCGTTTTTCAAATTTGCTCGCTTCCTCCAGCGAGCATAGTATAAGCCACAAACTTGGTTCTGTGCACACGAAACGAACACCCAAAGTTGTGCTTGGAGCCGCGAAAAAATTTTTTTCCGACTACTTTTCATACGCTGTAGACACGAAAAACCTATTCTGAAAACAGTGTTACTTATTTTTCTATCTCTTTTTTTTTTTTCTGGTATGTAATCAACATGTGTTCGCGCTTTCAGTTTTTACCTGCGACACGTTCACAGTCTAGCAAGAATGTTTCCTGGGGTAATTTCATCCGTAGATTTGGAAAAATGGGTTAATTTTTTGCCCCGACCACTTTTTTGGGTAAAAATTTGGGCATTTTTGAAAGTTCGCAGCGTTTTCACCGGGTTTCAAGTGTTCGCCCTTTCAATTTTTAGCTGGGACACTTTCACAGTTGAAGAAAAATGTTTCCTAGGGTAATTTCATCCGTAGATTTGGAAAAATGAGTTAATTTTTTGCCCCGACCCCTTTTTGGGGTAAATATTGGGCTTTTTTGAAAGTTGGCAGGGTTGTCACCTGGTTTTAAGTGTTCGCCCTTTCAATTTTTAGCTGGGACACTTTCACAGTTGAACAAGAATTTTTCCTCGGGTAAATTCATCCGTAGATTTTGAAAATTTTGTTTATTTTTTGCCCGGGCATTTTTTGGGTCAAAATTGTGCATTTTTTGAAAATTCGTAGCATTTTGACTGGGTATCATTTTTTCAGTCTTACAAATTTTGTCTGAGCTACGAAAAATAGCAGAAATGTTTAGTCCGTAGGAATTCAATACGCTGATCACGGATTTTGGGATAGTTTTCTTACGTGAGCAACTCTAGATGCTGAATCGTGACGATTTCGGGCGAATCGGCCGTGGAAGTTGGCGAAATCGGTCCAGAAACGAAAAACATGAAAAGGGTGTTTTCCAGGGTAATTCAATGCGCTGATCACGAATTTTGGGTTAGTTTTCTTACGCGAGCAACTCTAGATGCTGAATCGTGACGATTTCGGGCGAATCGGCCGTGGAAATTGGCGAAATCGGTCCAGAAACGAAAAACAAGAAAAGGGTGTTTTCCAGGGTAATTCAATGCGCTGATCACGAATTTTGGGTTAGTTTTCTTACGTGAGCAACTCTAGATGCTGAATCGTGACGATTTCGGGCGAATCGGCCGTGGAAGTTGGCGAAATCGGTCCAGAAACGAAAAACAAGAAAAGGGTGTTTTCCAGGGTAATTCAATGCGCTGATCACGAATTTTGGGTTAGTTTTCTTACGTGAGCAACTCTAGACGCTGAATCGTGACGATTTCGGGCGAATCGGGCGTGGAAGTTGGCGAAATCGGTCCAGAAACGAAAAACAAGAAAAGCGTGTTTTCCAGGGTAATTCAATGCGCTGATCACGGATTTTGGGTTAGTTTTCTTACGTGAGCAACTCTAGATGCTGAATCGTGACGATTTCGGGCGAATCGGCCGTGGAAGTTGGCGAAATCGGTCCAGAAACGAAAAACAAGAAAAGGGTGTTTTCCAGGGTAATTCAATGCGCTGATCACGAATTTTGGGTTAGTTTTCTTACGTGAGCAACTCTAGATGCTGAATCGTGACGATTTCGGGCGAATCGGCCGTGGAAGTTGGCGAAATTGGTCCAGGAACGAAAAACGAGAAAACGGTTTTTCCAGGGTAATTCAATGTGCTGATCACGGATTTTGGGTTAGTTTTCTTACGTGAGCAACTCTAGACGCTGAATCGTGACGATTTCGGGCGAATCGGGCGTGGAAGTTGGCGAAATCGGTCCAGAAACGAAAAACAAGAAAAGCGTGTTTTCCAGGGTAATTCAATGCGCTGATCACGGATTTTGGGTTAGTTTTCTTACGTGAGCAACTCTAGATGCTGAATCGTGACGATTTCGGGCGAATCGGCCGTGGAAGTTGGCGAAATCGGTCCAGAAACGAAAAACAAGAAAAGGGTGTTTTCCAGGGTAATTCAATGCGCTGATCACGAATTTTGGGTTAGTTTTCTTACGTGAGCAACTCTAGATGCTGAATCGTGACGATTTCGGGCGAATCGGCCGTGGAAGTTGGCGAAATTGGTCCAGGAACGAAAAACAAGAAAAGGGTGTTTTCCAGGGTAATTCAATCCGCTGATCACAAATTTTGGGTTAGTTTTCTTACGTGAGCAACTTTAGATACTGAATCGTGACGATTTCGGGCGAATCGGCCGTGGAAATTGGCGAAATCGGTCCAGAAATGAAAAACGAGAAAACGGTTTTTCCAGGGTAATTCAATGTGCTGATCACGGATTTTGGGTTAGTTTTCTTGTATGAGCAACTCTAGATACTGAATCGTGACGATTTATGGTGAATCGGCCGTGGAATTTAGCGAAACCGGTCCAGAAATGAAAAACAAGAAAACGGTGTTTTCCATGGTAATTCATTACGCCGATCACGGCTTTTGGGTCAGTTTTTCTTTTGTGAGCGATTCTAGGTACTGAATCGTGACGATTTTGGGGAATCGGCCGTAGAAATGGCATAGGAGAAATCGGCCTAAAAACGAAAAATGAAAAACCTGAGTTGTCCGGGGTTTAGAAGAATGTGTGACCAACGAATTGTGATTTTGGTCCGACCTTCGGGGCTTATGTAAAAGTCAGAATATTATCTAAAAATGCGTGAGACGCATATAAAAGGAGGAATATGGCCTTGTGTAAGCAGTGAAAGACTTGGCTCGACAACGCTTTTCAAGTATCTGATGTGGTACACACGGATACAAGTACATAAGGGTCATATTTTTGCGCCGCGTTTGTTTGTTTGTTTTTTGAAGCACGCCCCCCACCGATTCCGGAAACCCGAAGGTACCAAACTCCGGTGGGATTGGGGAATGGACGGCTCACCATCCCGTGGAACCAATACCCTCGGCATGTGAGGGGGCAGCCTCTAAGCCCCGCTCTGTCCTGGGGGCACCAGTGATCTTAGCCCGATTTCGGTTTCGGTGGCCTGCGGTCGCTATATCCCCGGAGGGCAGCGAATCCGAAAGTTTTCGTTTTCGTTTTCGTTTTGCTGAAAAGCGTAAAACTTTGAAGTTATTTTTTAATTGTTCTCTTCGATTTAATCTAAAATCACGCCATGTGGGAAATTCTGTAAATTCTGTGCAAAAACAGAAAAATTAGAGATTGCAAAACATTGTTGCATGTAGCTTTTTCGTTGTTGTTAACGTACGCACCGCTGTGTACACACCAGCACCAGTGACAAAAAGGAGTTGTCTTCCGTTGATTTTCACCTTTTTTACCGGTGTCACCTTCAACTAGTGTGGCAGGATAAACCGTCTGTCCCGTGAGTCATTGCCTTTGCCACAGGAGACCTTGCGTTGCGCAATGCTTCTGCGATACAATTTGTCCTGAACAAACCAGTGTCAGCGAGCTAAAGTCTGATTGTTATTTTAGTAGTTTTAGTGGTCGCTAAATGCCCGAAATCCGCAAATGTGAAAGGTCATTTGTCTACAATACAAAGTACGAGGGTTGCCATGTGCAACCGAAATCATAAATAAACGGCGCAAAAATATGACTCTTATGTACTTGTATCCGTGTGTACCACATCAGATACTTGAAAAGCGTTGTCGAGCCAAGTCTTTCACTGCTTACACAAGGCCATATTCCTCCTTTTATATGCGTCTCACGCATTTTTAGATAATACACCCCCCCCCCCCCCAAAAAAACCCCCCCCCCCCCCCCCCCCCCCCCCCCCCCCCACCCCCCCCCCCCCCCCCCCCCCCCCCCTCTCCCCCCCACCCCGCCCCCCCCCACACCCACTTTTCGTTATTCCATGTGTTTTTTGCGTGTCGCCTCGCGCCGTGTGTCTGGTGAACGCACGGCAGCGCTGTGACATTGTCAACGGCACTGACTGCAGCAGCTCGTATTGCGTTGTCTCGCTTGCTGCGCATCCGCCTGCAGTGTCCCGGCAGAGCGTTCGTTCGTTTGTTTTGTGGCCGTGTGCCGTTCGGGATCATCACTCAACTGCTGCCAGCTGGCACACACACTCAGCTACTAAACGTGCTGGCAAAGCGAGCACGCACTGCGGATTGCATGCATGTTTGGTGTGGCCAGCAAGCTCGAGTGCAGCACTCGTTCAGCCAGTGGCAGCCACAGTGCTTGCCAAGCACACCACCACCAGCACCATCGAGCACGTTCAATTGCAATTGGTCACTTTGGCAGTTGCCACAGTGGGTTCACGAGTGCACGCTGTGCGGCGAGTCGCTCAGGCGCAGTCACTCCTTGCATCGCTCAGTGCACTTGCCCATCGAACTCGACAACAATGATGCGACGTTCACATGTGAGTTCTCTACTCTGACAACATCTGTTGCCTGACGTGACGACACTGATCATTTACAACATTTTCAAGGTGTGTTGTGTTGTTGCGTGTTAATGTGCTCACTTTGCCAGTTACGTCGATATTTCATGGTTGAAATTTTGTCTCCAATGATTCGTTGCAAATGTTCCAATCAAAACTTGCGCTTTTTACATTGTCAAATATTGATTGAATTGTTGGCAATGTTCTTGCTCTCTGTGTTGCGCTTCCGCGCACTCGTTTTAAGCGTGAAGTTTGTTTCGTTTGAATGTAACATTTGTATCTTCGTAGGACGAGGCTACAAAGTAAGTACCGGCAAAAAATTGTAGTTTGGTGATTCAACGTTTAAAATTTTTTGCGAGGCTTCTCACGCTGTGAAGTTTGTTGATGTTTGACGACGCGCAAAGGCAACTACAATTGTCAGTCAATATGCAGCAACGTGGCATCGTACATTTTTTGTGAAAACGTTTTTAGTAGAAGGGCAATAGTGCACAGGTGCTAAAACTTGTGTTGAATGTTGATTGCGATCTGCTGCATAACGTAGTTTCCTCAACCAGTTTGTACAACTAGTTTGACTATTTGAGGGAAAATGCGTTTTTTCTGAACTAAAACGCAAACATCTGTTATCGTGGAGATAATTTTTGTTTCTGGAGAAAAAATACAACATACAACATAGAAAATGGAATGAACAATAGTTGTACTTGTACAGATTGTGAATGATTCAGCTGTGTCAAACGTGTCCCGCCAAGTCCGGCTGTATCATCTCACACTTGTTCCTATGCCGCTTCCACCAGTAATGTGTAATCACAATCGTAATCGTATATCTCATCTCGTAAATGTTGCGCTTGTGCTGTGGTTGTGTGTGTGCGCTTTGCATTTGCCAATAATAATGCAAATTTTATGTAAAATGCCGTATAGATGAAAACGTGGCACGATCACAGAGCACCTGGCAATGTAATGTTGACAGAATTCATGTGTAGTGTCACTCGATGTGCGACTGTTTTCAGTGAAAATATTGTACGATTCTTTTTGCACACGGGGACAGGTTACTACGTTTTGCAGTGGTCATTCAAAAACAAGAACTTATCAAAGGAATAAACTGTCAGAAACTGCAACGACTGGTTGTGTTCACGTGTTTTCACAACGTGCATTATCGTTGCAGACAACGCAGTTCGGCCATTCGTCGTCGCAGGCGCACCACGCCGCTGAGCCGCTGCCAGCGAGCAGCTCGTTTTCGGCGTTAGCAGCCGGCGGCGGCGTCACGGAAGTGGACTGTCTGGACGGTGTCTGCGGCAGGGACGGCACCTCGGTGGCGGTCGTGTTGAAGCACCGCTGTGCTGCGGTGGACATGATCAGACGTGTGTGGCGGAGGCACGGCCTCCAGCGGGCGCTCGACACGGTCACGCAAATGAACGAACCGAGCACACTCGTCGAACTGCTCACCCTGCTCAACCCGAGAATGTTCGTAGCACGGCAAACTCAACCGCTGATTGGTGCACACAGCTCGATACAGCCAATCAGCATGTCAGATTTAAATGCTAGCGTGTCAGTTTCGCAGATGAATGTCGGCGTCATTGCGAACGTGACGTGTTTCTTGCAGTAACCTCTGGACGCTGGACGTCTGTGCGACATTGCTGCCTCAGTTGACCGGCCTACTAGACAGTCGCCACGAGACGCACGCGAACACGGCGCTCACGTCACTCAGGGTGGTCGTGTCGTCGTTCGGCGACATCATCAAAAGTGCTACCATGGACGTGCCGTCGATCGGCGTTGATGTGATGCGAGAAGAAAGGTGCTCATTCGGCAGCGATGCTGTTGCTCCGGCGAAATCGCAGCGTCACCTTTACTAGAGTTTTTCGTCTCAGCTACTACTTACCTGATTTTTTACGCAGCTGCTTATCTGAACATTTTTACTTTCGAAAGCCCACGAAAGGAGAACCAATGGGATCGAGTTGGAAACAAAACAAAACAAATTTAGTCAGAAATGGAGTGTCTGATTCCAACCAAATCCGATCCCCGTTCATTCTTCTCCAATTTAAAATTTTGTATTTTAAATATTCAGCGAAAAACAGACAGGTTTGAATAAACCTATCTACTTCAAATTTTTACCACCCCCAAATTTCGTCAGCTGCTTACGTACCCGGAAATTTGCTCCAGCTACTTTACATCGTCGCCCCAACCCCTCCAGACTAAAACAACTATGAGCTTGAACGCAGGTGAGAAGCGCAGTTCACTTGAATATGTGATTGCTTGTGGACCACTGTGGGCTGGCAAACTGGCAAACACTGCGTCAGCTTTCTTTTCTTGTGTTCAGGTTTGAAAAATGCAAGCGCTGCCACCGCGAGCTGCAGTTCATTCGTGAGACGGTCACCGAAAAGCTGAAATGTCCGTCGAGTTACTCGTGCAAGAAGGCAACGACGCTGCGTCAGGCAAACATGCTCATCACGTCTGTGCTTGACTCCTAACTGTGACACTGCACTGAGCTTGCGTTTTGTTGGCCTGTCGCTGTGTCTCAGATAGTTTTGTATAAATTTTATTCCCAATAACTTCACATGCAAGCAATACACGCTGTACAAAGTGCTTGTTTTTGCGCTTATTCTATCATAGAGCTGCCTTTTATATGACCAGAGCACACCACTGCTTTGGTTGGTAGACAAGAAACAAATGTTGACGATTAATGTTAGCGTTCAAGTCCGTATTGTTCCCTTCTATTTATTATTATTACTATCGGGAATATTTTCCCAAAAATGTCCGGTTGTTGAACATTTCGCGTTTGTGTTGTGAGAATTGTGATTTCGTGATCGCCACTGTTTGTGGTTAGAAATTCGCTTTCTGTGGCATTGCTGTAATAGCAGTTTCGTGCAGCTTATTGTGATGAGTATAATTGAGTTTTTTACAAATTTGTAAGGTGATCTTCATCAGGTTTCGTTCAAACTCTGCATTGCTTTTCATAGACACCCCGAAGCGCTGATTCGCATGTTATTCTTTATTAACAAACGGCATCGCTTTCATTCATGTCGAACTTATACAGAGCTACAACAACACACGGTTTTGCTACTATCTCTTTGCAATATTATTGATCTGTTGTTTCATCAGTTTGTTCACGGATTGATCTCAGCAGTGATGCTTTTCAATTCGCACAAGTTTTCTCAGAAGGATTGTTTTCTTATTTGGCTCAGAAGTATGGTGAAGCCTGCGGCCGAATTTTTTTCTATACTGCTTGACGGCCATGGTAGCCTAATGGTTTTTGCACAAACGTGAGACATCTTGTCACTTTGTATTGTTTGGCTTGTGAAATGTGTGACTGTCGTGTGGTGTACAGTCTAACACATAAACATATCCATTTAGCTGACCGGTTGATGCATATTGTATCGTATGCATTCGAGTGGAGACGAAGAATTGCTTAGACTTCATGCGTCACGTGACCACCAACCAAATCGGCTAGTTGGATATGCCATAGACTGTGTGGCATCACAATGACTTCCTCATTCCTTCATTTCAATTAATTATGACTCGAGAATGATTTGAAGTGAAACTGAAAAGTAAAAAACAACTGAAACAATGTACAAGTGAAGCAATGTACAAGGGAAGGACGACAAACGTATTGTAACAAAGCAGTTCGCATCCAGTTAGCACTGAATACTTGATTCAAACAGCAGTTTGTTTGTAGTCCTTGGTGTCGAGCATTTTCTTGCCGCACATTGCACAAATGCCAACCTTGTACGCACAGTGCTGGCAGTAGTGTGAGCCCAGCTGGTGCACCGTGGTGCGACAAATGCGACACCGTTTGAACTGCTCATCCTTGTACGGCTGGTACCTGCAGCAAACGGACGGCCCAGGTGAGAGCTGCCTTTTTGATTTTTTTCAAGCACACGTTTACAGTATGTTTGTTCAAACGTCACTTTTTTGTATCGATAGTCGCAGAGCTGCGAAAGAAAGAACAGAGTCTGGATTGCGAATCTGGTGTTGGCGTGAGGGGGGGGGGAGGCGATACAGTTAGCTGCAGGAAATTTTCCAGATAGCTGCAAAATATCAAGTCTTCCAAGACAAAAAATTTCAGATGGATAACTGGCTCAGAATAGATGATAGCTGAAACGAAAAAACCTCTCAGGTAGAGATCGATTCAAAATTTTTTGGTAAGGGGCGGCCCCCTTCAGAACCACTATGGAGTGGGGTGTTTGATTAAATGAAACCAAACCCGTATTACTGTGATTTCAAGCTTCGCGTGCTCTGTGTTCTGCGATATAAGTTCCAGGTTTGAACAAACTTACTTGAAGCACTGACTGACGCAACCAGGGTAGCAATGATTGACAGCATCATGGTGCTGTAAAGTAGTTTTCTGCAGTTTTAAATTATCAACCTGTCCTTTTTCGCGGACAACAATTTGTTGCGGCTTGCAGTTTTGTGACTGTGAACACCGCTGGACGATGCCTCAGTTGAGTTGCGTGCGCACGTTCGCATGGGATCTGGGCTGACGATCTTGCTCAGTTTCTTTTCACCTGCAAGAAAACATACCGAGGTGAGCAAACGATCACGGAAGCGTGAGTTGGCAATCCGGTAAGCGTGAGTTGGCAAATAAAAATTTTAACAAATTTATCCTTAATATTACTCTGAAAAAGTGTCATTTTTCCGCACAATTTTCGGAAAGTTTAAGAAAAAATTTGACACTACCTTGCGAAACCGTTTTACCATTGTTTTTGGGCTTGAACAACTTTTGGAATAAATTTTGAGCGTCGCAAAGCTTGGCTAAACATTTCCGATGTAGCCAAGATGACATTTCATTTTTCATTGTGAACGTCCAAGCCGAGCTGTACCGTCTGCAAGCGCTGCTGTGTTTGGTTGCTGTTTCGTGTAGTGTCTGGGGTTGACAAAATACCGTTTTTTTCAAATCGTGGTAAAAACCCGTATTTTTACCGGTAAAAAACGGTAATTTTACCGGAAAAAACGAAAGCCAAAAAGTTGTAAAAACCCACATATTTTTCGCAGCCGACTGTAAACTTGAACCAGGATTTGAGAAAAAAGCTTTCAGAATGCTTTGTTCAAAATATCGTGAACCCAACAAAGAAAATAAATTTTGTTTGGGCTTGAAAAGGTCAGCAATAAATCGAACGTTATCTTTTGCTCAATTGTTTATATTCAACCAATTACACAGGAAAAACCACAGCGTTTTCACCGGACAGTCCTTGGTCACAATAGACGAACACAATTTGCTGCAATAACGGAATTAAACCGAATTCAGAGTCAGTTCAGATCAAAAAGAAAACAGATCAGTAATTGTGTAAGAAAGACAATTTTGAGTGACATTTGATTTTTGGAATTTTCAGCTTAGCTCGGCAGCTCCAGCCGATTCTTGCACCTCGCTTAACAGTTCTTTCAAAACATCAGTTTCAATTTCGTCATCATATTTTTCTTGGTCACAGATTTTCTCATTTTCTCATCAAAAATGATATAACAACTCTGGGTCCAAAATTGAAAAAACCGGAAAAATACGAAAAAAACGGAAAAATACAGAAACGGTCTTTTCCCGTTTTTTTCAAGGCACCAATTTTTGCCCTGGTAAAAACCGGTATTTTTACCATGCCAACCCTAGTTGTGTCGTGACGTCATTAATTGATTTTTAAGTTTGATTGAGGACTTTTAAGCCATAGCTGCTTTCAGATCAGCTGGGGGTAATCAGTGGCGTTTTGAGGGTCCAAATGGCAAGAGGCACGATATCGGTTTGGAAAAAAGGTAAATGAGATCACCAAGACAAAATCCTGAAAATGCCGCCATATGGGGTCATTAGGGAGGCGTTTGCGCATCAATTCCCTTCTAATTCGGTCAGCCTACATCCTTAAAATGTGGGAGAATGTCCAGCAACTTTTTTTAAAAGGAAGCAGACAAATGTTAATCAAAAGAAAAACTGGAAAAGAAAAAAGGAAAGGTACTTTTGCTTTGTGTTTTTCGTACAATTTTTTTGATTCTGATTATGAACGAATGATGGCGTTCAGTTGCATGAATGTTTTTGAATTAATGAAACGACGACGACGGGTTTGGTTTTGGCGAGCGTGCTTATTCCGTCGCGTCGGATGTGAATTTCTTTGTGAGTTGTCACTTGTCATGTCAACGACGACACATTCATTGATTCTTTCATTCATATCAACCAACTGAATTGAATTTGCATTGGTAATCCATCAATGATTTGAAGAATGGGTGTTGAATTGAGCAGTGACATGATTTATGGATCCTGCCAATTTGACGCTCTTTTTTCAATCAAAAAACACCAAAAATAAAATCTCGATCCTGCGATACTAATAAATGATCCAACTTGTTGTGACGACAATTCGCTTCTGAGGCTGGGCTGAGCTGATGATGCTGAACTCCTCGACGCGTCGACGGTTGGTTTAACAAGAGTGACCGCGGTTTTTTGTTTCATTTACAAAAGATTTTTATTTTTTGAAACCCAAAGGTACTCGGCGGGCGGCGCTATTTACTTTTACGTGGACCAAGAGCCAAGACAAAAGACGGACCAGAAAAAAATGAGTGGCCGAACGCAAAGTGAATGGCCCAGGCCCAGTGGCCAGTTTTATAAAAGTGAGGAGTTGAGGAGCGATGGGAAAATTTTTGAGGAGAGCAGTTGAGAGTGTTGTGGAATGCTGTTGGCTCCTTTGAAGCCAGTTTCAAAAACGTTTTGTAGTCATGAACGGGCGCGGGGCATGGTTTTCGGTTGCGGGACGGGATTGGCGATTTGCAGGACGTAGACAGGACAAAAAGGAGGGACGCGATTCAGTAAAACCTTGTACCTTGTAAAACCGTCAGCAGTCAATTTTGGACCGTTTTACCGATTGATTTTAGGTTTGGAATAAAGTTTTAGAGCGTCGCAAAGCTTGGCTTACCATTTCCGATGCAGCCAAGGTGACATTTCGCTTCAAAATGTGAATTCCGAGCTGCACCGTCTGCAAGCGCTACGTTGTCTGGTACTCTGGTTGCTGTTTCGTGTCGTGTCGTGGCGACTTCATCAGAATTCATCGAATTTCAAATCGGTTTGTTTGCTTTCACTTGAGCTGGGGACAATTAGTTACGTTTTGGGTCAAAGCGCAAGAAGAAGCATGATAACGGTTTGCAAATGTTAAACTAAATTTTTATAGAACTGGCCACAAAGCTCTTGAATGAAATCATAATCATGAAGATTAGGGATGGATCCGGCAAATTTGCCGGAATCCGGGCCGGATCCGGCAAAAGCCTGTTCCGGCCGGGCCGGATCCGGCAAAAATTGCCGGAATCCGGACCGGAATGGCCTTTTATGTCTAAAAAACATCCACGCACCGTCGCTCCTTCATCACATTTTCAGCACAAAACAGCACAGACACAGAAACAAAGTCAGCAAGACACAGCACGTGAATCAACCAAAAATTACAACAACAACTGACAAAATTCACATCGCATAGGCATAATCAAGTGCAGGCAACACTCCATTCAGAAACATTTCGGCGTTCTGAGCTGACAGACGAGATCGGCTGTGCACAAACACCTGTCTGGCTTCAGAGAACATTCGTTCGCTTGCCACGCTTGTTGGTGGCGGTGCCAGGTATCTGCGCGCGATTGTCGATAGTTTGGGGTATTTCGACGAGTTCAACCGCCAGAAGTCCAGCACCAGATCACTTTTGTCCGGTTCGTCGATAAAATCATCCGACTCGTACAGATTCATTTCGCCGCGCAGTTCGTCGTCGAGACTGGATTCGCATGACGGGTTGCGCGGTCGCGCAGCGTAAAACTCGATGCCTCCGTAGAGGCCAGTCGATTTCTTTTTTGGTTCGGGCTCGCGTTCACTTTCGTCATCGTGGTTGTTCGCGATCTCGGATGTTTCGTCGCAGTTTGTGGGCGTCGCCGGTCGTTTCAAGATTTTCTTTGCAATGTGAAGTAGTTCACAACGAATCGTGCCCGCATTTTCGAAGACGACTGCAGTATTCTTGAATCGCGGATCAACGTACGTCGCCATGATGTAGGATTCGTTGTGGAAAAGCGCACGGAAGCGTGTGTCGATGCTGGTCAGCAGCGTTTCTTTCGTCGTACCAATGCCACTCGCATCGACTTGTTCGATGCGCTGCTTCAGTGCGCACACGGCGGGCAACACCATTGAAATGGATTCGTCGTTGGGGGGCTATCGGGTTTTAGGGGATCACGGCACCCCCGCACACAAACACACTCGCTAAAATCGCTGGTGTTCTGGGGCTCACAAAAAAGCAACCGTTTGACAGCTAACTCAATATGATCAACGACGATGACTGATTTCAAAAAACTGCTATTGTTCATCAACAACGTCGGCCAAAAGACGTGCACATTGCTGGCAGCCACGTTTTTTAAAGTGGACGATGCTGCACATAAGTTTACCACTCAAGACAAAAACAGTGAACCATTTACCATTGAACAGAACACTAAACTAAAGAAACGCTCACTGATCACATGCCAAATGCACAACAACAAAACCAACAAAGCACCGAAACAAATTTGTCAAACCATTGAACAGCTCTGAAACGAAGGCATCAACTAGTTAATTCTCGGGTCTCGGCCATTCCGGCCGGATCCGGCAAAATTGCGCCGGAATCCGGACCGGACCCGGATCCAATTTTAGGCGCCGGAATCCGGAATCCGGACCGGAACCGGCTCCATCCCTAATGAAGATGAAACATCCATCACAGTTACGTTTTTGCACGTAAACTGATTCACCAATGTCTCCTCTTCAACGTGATTCAAGGAAATTGAAACGTTCCATGATTCCATTCAGGCGCTCAGTGTCTGTGCTAAAGTTTACTAAAGTCCCGTTGCTACGAGACCACAAGGTTCATGTCTTTTCGAAAGCAACTCAGAAAAAATAAAACAACAAAAAAATCTTCACAAAGCAAACCTTCACAACAAATCTTCACAAAGCAAACCTTCTTGCCGACCAAGAATAGGTCGAGAGAAAAGCGGTGGAGTCAATACGACGACACGACGCCGAAAGCAATATAATTCAGCTTTTGTTATTCATTGCAATTAAGGATTCGTTGATTGTTGTTGCAAGTCATTTCAGGATACCTTCTCCAAAAGGTCGATTTTGTTTTGTTGTGATTGAAAACAAACATTGAATCGGCAGGGTATCAAACAACTCACTCACACTCACTCACTGCCAGAAACAATGCTTATTCTCCATCTTCACACAAATATTGAATTTTTCGTCCAAGATCATTTGTCAATTCCGACCGAACCAACAAACTTTGTTTCCGTGGACATGGACACTGGACAGCCGACGAGGAGAGTTGAGTGAATGAAGTGATTTTGTGAATTTTGCGCCACATAATTTCCGGACCAGATCCAATCCAACCGCAAGTAATCGAAAAGCAAAACAGCTACCACAAAGCAAACTTTAACGAGGGCGAATAAAGAAACGAAGAACAAAATCCACGAAAATTCCATTTAAAGTTTTCATCCTAGTCACAGTTTGGTAGCCTGATCAAGGAGAAAATTAAACATCAGGATGGGATGGCTGCGGCTGATTTTAAGGATGTAGCAGCACGTTCTAATTCCCAGATTGTTTTTGGGTCAACTTTGGTTTTCCATTTTTTAACAAAAAATAAAAAATAAAACAAAAATGACGATTTTTGTTTTTTTACAACTCCATCATCACCGGATCGACCTGCAGCAAGTATACAAAACAAACTTGAACACATCACAAGTTTTTCGACTTTTCGACTCACATTTTTCGCAGACCATTTTTTGTAGCTCGCTCTTGTGGCACGGTGTACTTTTGAACTTTGAATCAGACAACCACAACAACACAACAGTGAGGTCACCAGCTCAGTTCAGTGAAAAATACCAGCTGTTTTTCTGAAATGATGAAAACACAGCTTGAGATTTTGCTCTAAATTCAAGACACAAACGTGTCAGACAAGTTTGAAAAACTAGCAAAACCGCGCAAATTCAAAGAAAAGACACAAACAACACGAAAGAGATCCGATCCAGTTCCAGTTCTTCGGCTCTGACAAAAATCCAACAACAAATTAATATCTGTTATTTTGGTCCCGCCCGACTCCTGCATGGACCATAGATGGCTAAGCAGTCTTATGCACGACGCGGGAATTCAAAATTGGCAAAGGGATCCGACCGAGTCTTCTAAATAAGGCCGGGTCACACAGGCTGTTCTGAATGACCACATAAAGATTGAAACCAGTTTCCTTTCACGTCCACAACCGCATTCAGTCGCAGGTCTTAAAGAAACGATAATATAACTGAGTCTCAGTCTGTGCCTGCGGGTTTTCCTTCCAAAATGAGTTGAAGTTTCACTGATGGATGTTTCATGAAACGTTGCCAGTTTGTCGGTTGGTGGTTTTCAATGCTCGGCTCGGTAACAAGAACAACCAACGGTCCATTGGCAACAACTCAACGCAACGGTCACTCGCAACGCAAACTTCATAATGTTTTTTTAAAGAGCAGCTGCGCATTGTTTTGAACAAGTCTGTCAAAGGGAGCCGACAACGATGATCGAGGGTGCGAGTCCGTTGGTGCAAGCGTTGCTCGGCGGTTTACTCACGTGGGGCCTGACTGCGTTTGGCGCTGCCGTCGTCTACTTGCCGTTCCATTCACAAAGCAAAAAGCTGCTCGGTAAGGTTTCACTTTCACTTTTAATTTATCTGAACCTCTCGGTCAGCTCATGCAAAAGAACCAAACAATGTCAAGAAATTGAAGAAACACACGATTCATACAATTGGTGAATGCATCACCGAAAGCAAATGCCATTGTATGAACGGATGGGCAATTGACCAATTTACTTTTTACCATAAAGCCAAGAAATTTACACAATGCAACCGTCGACAGTCAAACAGATTATGGAATCACTTCTGCACAAACACGCCGCCACTTAACTGCAACAGCAGCAGCAAATTTCTTATTTTTACCATATTTCATTCGTTTGTTTTTCAGACGCCAGTTTAGGATTTGCTGGCGGCGTCATGACTGCAGCCTCGTTTTGGTCGCTTCTCGCTCCCGGCATCGAACGCGCAGAGCAGCAAATGTACAAATGGGCGTTCTTGCCGATTTCGATCGGTTTTCTGTTTGGCGCCGGTTTTGTGGCGGCTGCTGACGCGCTGTTGCCGTTTCTCGGCTTCAGCAGTGAGGACATGGTCACGGCGTATCTTGCAAAGCAACCGCCGCCGCCGCCGACGCCAAGCGGCCGACCCTCAGAACTGCTGCACAAGCAGGTTGTGGGTCATTTTAGTTTGTTCGCGTTAGGGATGGAGCTGGTTCCGGTCCGGATTCCGGCGCCTAAAATTGGATCCGGATCCGGTCCGGATTCCGGCGCAATTTTGCCGGATCCGGCCGGAATGGCCGAGACCCGAGAATAAACCAGTTGATTCCTCCGTTTCAGAGCTGTTCAATGGTTTGACAAATTTGTTTCGGTGCTTTGTTGGTTTTGTTGTTGTGCATTTGGCATGTGATCAGTAGGGATGGATCCGGCAAATTTGCCGGAATCCGGGCCGGATCCGGCAAAAGCCCATTCCGGCCGGGCCGGATCCGGCAAAAATTGCCGGAATCCGGACCGGAATGGCCTTTTTATGTCTAAAAAACATGTACGCACATTTCGTCGCTTCTTCATCACATTTTCAGCATAAAACAGCACAGACACGGAAACAAAGTCAGCAAAACACAGCACGTGAACCAACCAAAAATTACAACAACAACAATTGACAAAATTCACACCGCATAGGGATAATCAAGTGCTGGCAACACTCCATTCAGAAACATGACCTTTTCGGCTGTACGAGTTGACAGACGAGATCGGCTGTACGCAAACTTCAGAGAGCATTCGTTCGCTTGCCACGCTTGTTGGTAGCGGTGCCAGGTATCTGCGCGTATAGTTTGGGGTATTTAGACGAGTTCAGCCGCCAAAAGTCTAGCATTAGATCACTTTTGTCCGGTTCGTCGATAAAATCATCCGACTCGTCATATTCATTTCGCCGCGCAGTTCGTCTTCGAGACTGCATTCGCCTGACGGGTTGCGCGGTCGGCAGCGTGAAACTCGATGCCTCCGTAGAGGCCAGTCGATTTCTTTTTTGGTTCGGGCTCGCGTTCACTTTCGTCATCGTCGTTGTTCTCGATCTCGGATGTATCGTCGCAGTTTGTGGGCGTCTCCGGTCGTTTCAAGATTTTCTTTGCAATGTGAAGTAGTTCACAACGAATCGCGCCTTCGTTTTCGAAGACGACTGCAGTATTCTTGAATCGCGGATAAACGTACGTGGCCATGATGTTGGATTCGTTGTGGAAAAGCGCACGAAAGCGTGTGTCGATGCCGGTCAGCAGCGTTTTTTTCGTCGTACCAATGCCACTCGCATCGACTTGTTCGATGCGCTGCTTCAGTGCGCAAACGGCGGGCAACACCATTGAAATGGATTCGTCGTCTCGTGGATTCGTCGTTGGGGGGGGGGAGGGGGGTTTATCGGGTTTTAGGTGATCACGGCACCCCCGCACACCCACGGTAACACACGTCGCTAAAATCGCTGGTGTTCTGGGGCTCACAAAAAAGCAACTGTTTGACAGCTAACTGAATATGACCAACGAAGATGGCTGATTTCAAAAAAAAACCCTGCTATTGTTCATCAACAACGTCGGCCAAAAGCTGGCAGCCACGTTTTTTAAAGTGGACGATGCTGCACATAAGTTTACCACTCAAGACAAAAGCAGTGAACCATTTACCATTGAACAGAACACTAAACTAAAGAAACGCTCACTGATCACATGTCAAATGCACAACAACAAAACCAACAAAGCACCGAAACAAATTTGTCAAACCATTGAACAGCTCTGAAACGGAGGAATCAACTGGTTAATTCGCGGGTCTCGGCCATTCCGGCCGGATCCGGCCGGATCCGGCAAAATTGCGCCGGAATCCGGACCGGATCCGGATCCAATTTTAGGCGCCGGAATCCGGAATCCGGACCGGAACCGGCTCCATCCCTAGTGATCAGTAAGCGTTTCTTTAGTTTAGTGTTGTGTTCAATGGTAAATTGTTCACTGCTTTTGTCTTGAGTGGTAAACTTATGTGCAGCATCGTCCGCCATAAAAAACGTGGCTACCAGCAATGTGCACGTCTTTTGGCCGACGTTGTTGATGAACAAAGCAGGTTTTTTTGAAATCAGCCATCTTCGTTGGTCATTCAGTTAGCTAGCTGTCAAACAGTTGGCTTTTTGTGAGCCCCAGAACACCAACGATTCTTTTTCAATGGTGTTGCCCGCCGTGTGCGCACTGAAGCAGCGCATCGAACAAGTCGATGCGAGTGGCATTGGTACGACAAAAGAAACGCTGCTGACCAGCATCGACACACGGTTCCGTGCGCTTTTCCACAACGAATCCTACATCATGGCCACGTCCGTTGATCCGCGAGTCAAGAATACAGCAGTCGTATTTGGAAATGCGGGCGCGATTCGTTGAGAACTACTTCACATTGCAAAGAAAATCTTGAAACGACCAACGACGCCCACAAACTGCGACGATACATCCGAGATCGCGAACAACGACGATGACGAAAGTGAACGCGAGCCCGGACCAAAAAAGAAATCGACTGGCCTCCACGGAGGCATCGAGTTTCACGTTGCGCGACCGCGCAACCCGTCAGGCGAATCCAGTCTCGAAGACGAACTGCGCGGCGAAATGAATCTGTACTAGTCGGATGATTTTATCGACGAACCGGACAAAAGTGATCTGGTGCTGGACTTCTGGCGGCTGAACTCGTCGAAATACCCCAAACTATCGACAATCGCGCGCAGATACCTGGCACCGCCACCAACAAGCGTGGCAAGCGAACGAATGTTCATTGAAGCCAGGCAGGTCTTTGTGTACAGCCGATTTCGTCTGTCAACTCAGAACGCCGAAAATATCATGTTTCTGAATGGAGTGTTGCCTGCACTTGATTATCCCTATGCGATGTGAATTTTGTCAGTTGCGGTGTCTTGCTGACTTTGCTTCTGTGTCTGTGCTGTTTTGTGCTGAAAATGTGATGAAGGAGCGATGAAATGTGCGTGCATGTTTTTTAGACATAAAAAGGCCATTCCGGTCCGGATTCCGGCAATTTTTGCCGGATCTGGCCCGGCCGGAATGAGCTTTTGCCGGATCCGGCCCGGATTACGGCAAATTTGCCGGATCCATCCCTAGTTGGCGTGTTTAGTTTTATTTTCATTTCCTGTGCAAATTGGTTGGGAAACTGCATCAGGTTGAAGAGCAACGGCGGCGGACTCGTTCGTCCGAAACGCACCGTTTGAGCGAGTGCAGTGTGCCGGAGCAGAGCACGGCCACCAGCAACAACAGTCATTGTGGGCATGCGGAGCAAGCGGTACGCCATCGAAAGAAACGCATCACACAGGCGCAAATGTTGGGAGCCGCAGCACCTGACGACACTAGCTGTACTAATCAGGCTAATACATCAACGCAGAGCACTGCTGATGATGCTGACCATCTACTGCTGCTTCAGGCCGCCACTGCAGCAAACAACGCAGCTGATGCCGTGACACTACTGAACTCAACCACAAACAACACTCCGGCTGCCACAGAGGCACATCTGCAGGCACTCTCTTGGCGTCGTGTGTTCCTGTTGATCATTGCGATCACAGTGCACAACATTCCCGAGGGGCTTGCTGTCGGCGTAGCATTTGGCGCCATTGGCAAGGCGACATCGGCCACGTTCGAGTCTGCAATCTCACTCGCGATCGGCATCGGCATACAGAACTTTCCAGAAGGCATGGCTGTCAGCTTGCCGCTGGTGGGATTCGGTTACTCGCGGACACGGGCGTTCATTTACGGGCAGCTGTCGGGCATGGTTGAGCCGGCGGCAGCATTGTTTGGCGCAGGCATTGTAACGCTCGCTGAGCCCGTGTTGCCATACGCATTGAGCTTCGCAGCTGGCGCCATGATCTACGTTGTGTTCGATGACATTGTACCGGAGGCACAGTTGCACGGCAATGGCAAGCTGGCATCGTGGACGGCCGTTGTGGGATTCGTGGTGATGATGTCGCTCGATGTCAGCCTCGGTTGAAACTGCTGCAGTTGCGTCTGCTCGGCATCTGTCCTGCTGTTGTGCCATTGTCTTTGACTCACCAACTAACTGACACTGTCAACAGCTGTCTTTGTCCTTCGCACCTCGTTACACTGTACTTGCCCGCAGTTTATTTTCAGCAGTCCGCGTTCAGCTGGTTTTTTTGTGGTTTTTGCAATAGCATCTGGAGTTGTGGGCCTCAATGCCGTTTGGCAACTGCATTCGCGTGCACCGACTGCAAAACGCATGTCAACTCGCAATTGTTGTGCGTTTATACATTCTGGCAGAGTTATTGTGTTTTCTTCGCAATTCTTCGGGTTCTTTGTTTTTGAAAATGCTAATAGTGGTTGTTTTGTTGTTAAGCGCCATTCATGGAGGTTGAAGCGCGCGTCAGCGCGTCACTTCGCTACACATTCACGAAGCAAAAAACAGCGCGCTTCAGTTTTAGAACATACACAGATTCATACACACGTTCATGTTAGCGCGCGTCAACGCGCGTGCATGAATGGGCGTTTAATGGTTTGATCGTCGCTGATTGTTGTTGTTACCGTGCTAGGCACCATGCAGCGGTGTCATTGCACCGTTTTCGCATGGGCAGTAGTGGGCATGATCAGGTTGGCCACGTTTGTTCCCTTATTTGGTTTGGTAGACTCTTGGTCTTTCGTTGTTCATTGATTTTTGCATTAGCAAAAGTGTGAAAATATGTGATGTGCCTTATCAGTCGGTTTTCTTCCGCTGCTCTGCTGGTTTCCAATTTGCAAGTTCACTGTCTTGCATTCTTTGACTAGGTTTACTTTGTTATTTGTTCAGATGTTTTCCTTTTTTTCGATTTATTTCCGCATTCTGAAGTTCGTTTACAAAATTGTTTGAACAAATTGAAAACCATTTTTTAGTTTCATTTCACTTTTTTTCAATTCTGAGTTTCTGTTCAAATAACAGCTGTCTTTTTTTTAGAAGTTCATTGAGATGGAAGAATTCAACATTTTCGGAGGGCAAGTCTCAACAAACTCAGAATTATCATGCAGCTCGTTACTTTTTATCTTCACAGTTCTCTGGTGATATATGGTTTCATCGCAAATAAGGTGTCACTTGAAATAAAAAGCAAATTTCTTCAAATGAGGCCTCAAATGGGACTTTTGGATCATTGTTGCATCAAAAATGAAAAACGTTGCGCTGTTCAGCGCCAGTGGTATTTTTGCATTTTGCACCGTTTTTGTGCTCTTGCTTGTGTGTTTCATTTCCATTTGGTTTTCCCAACGAACAGTCGTAATCAAGCGATGGCCGTGCGGTTGAGTCGCGTGTTGTGCGCTGCGTCCAAGCGACCGAGCGACCGTGAACTGGCAGACTTTATTGCGAGTCATGATTTCGCAAAGCACATGCCGAAGGCGTACGTTGACAAAGTGAAAGGCGTGCTGCCGCATCAGACGTTTGACCAGCGGTTCGGTGCTCCACCCGTGCATCGCTGGTGGCACAACACCAAGTAAGTCGCACTTGCAAATGATTCGTTCCAAAGCGCTCTCTGTATCTGGATTTGATGGGTCCGCATGCCGACACGACGGTGCCTGGTCCGGTATGCTGCAAATCGATTTGCGACCAACCGGATAATGTGTATGTATTGTACAACTAGCTGATTGGCTGGTTGCACACTGCAGTTATACCTCAGCGCTCATTTTCCAAATGAAGATGATGTGCAGCACTATAGACGGTCAAATCTATAACACATCCAACTAACGGATTGGTTGGTGGTCACGTGATGCATGGATTCTATGCAAACCAAACTCCGAATCCAATGCATTTCACGCACAAAATGCATGCCTCAACCAATCAGCTAGTTGGACCAAACTGTAGGCTGCGACCAAATTTTGCTCATATAATGCGTGATGCGCTATCCGCCGCATGGCTGTGGCCAGTTTTATAAAAGTGAGGAGTTTACAAGTGAGTAGTGAGGGAGGGCAAAATTTTTGAAGGGAGCAGTTGAGTCGGGTTTTATAAAAGTGACGAGTGATATATTTTTCAAATCCTCAACTGCTCACTTTTATAAAACTTCACAAGTGCTCACGGTCTCTCGCACCGTCGTGCGGTTATGGCGCGCGTCTGCAGCATGTTCGATTCGGTACTGAGTGACACGACGGTGAATGCGTTCGCCAATGTCACCTTCACCAAATTCGTTCGTCTGCAGACGCAGCCGAGCAGACTACGTGGATACCGGCTATCGTCCGTGGACGTCCGAGGCAGTCGACGAAAACCAACGTGCTGACGGCGAGCGCAGGCGTTTCCCAGAGAAGCCGTACGTCAGCGAGCGCTATCCGCCCGTCGAGCGTGTGCCCGACCGCAAATGGGTGTTCTTTCGTGGCGACAAGGTCCGTTGATCCCGGGCTCAGTTGCGCAGCACGCGTTCGGAACAAGAGCGCATGCTTGGTGATTGCGAGTGGTGATGCACTGCACTCCACTTGGTGGACTCGCGGACTTGTAATTCGCACTTCACAGGTCAAGATCATGGTGGGACGCGACAAAGGCAAGATCGGCTACATTTCATACGTGGCGAGAGATCGAAACTTGGTGAAGGTGGAACGATTGCACATGGTAAGTTTGTGCTTCTCTGTTGCTGTTGTTCATCTGAACGTTTTTTACTTTGTAGTTCATTGTGAATACAGGGTGGGCCAAAAAAGGTTCCAATTCTAAAATGCTCTCACTGGCGTGTGCTGAAATGTTTAGAGCTGAAAATTGGAATACTATTAGAAAACATTTGGAGGTTTTTCTGACCAAATTTTTGTTACGGTATGTTGCCCCTATCACTCAAAACAGCAGAATATCTGAAAAACATGAAAAATCGACAAATGTGGTGAAATACAGAAGGTTGATTTAGCTGTAACAAGAACCTCATGGCTTAAAATTTAGAACACTGTTAGAACACTTTGAGAGTTTTGTGTTGAAATTTTTTTTGGTTTACACGTTCTGGTCATTTTTTACAGTGCAATTTTCAAAAAATAACGATTTTTGACAAAAAACAACGTTCATCCATTCCATAATCTCACTGTTTATCATTGCTCATAAACGGACTTCCAAACTGATGTATCGCCATGCGGGGTAAAATTGAGTTTTGTACAAATTGCCGAACCACTATGGAAAGTTATTCGCATGTTCCCACCAATTGGCAGACCAGACTCGCTTCTCTGCCGTCCGCTTAACCATGATGGCAGCAACGACTGAAAATGGAATTGCATCTTTCACTGTAGAAAATAACCAGTCTGCTATGGTGAAAAACATTGTATCAGAGTGGGAAATTGTGTGAATTAAAAAAAGAAAAAACAGTTAATTCGCACCTGTTCTGGGCAGAACCGCTCACGCACGCTCAGACTCGAAGTGAAACATCAGGTTGATCAAAGACTGTACAAATGCAATGCAGCATTCGGCATTTCCAAGCTACTGTATGTGCGCATTGTTTTTTTTCATCTTTTTTTGTGTTGTGAACACTCGGGTTGTCACCAACGTACATCATTTGGTCTTTGTTACAGCTAAATTAACACTCTGCATTTCACCACATTTGTAGATTTTTCATGTTTTCCAGATACAGCATGGCCGAATAAATAAGGCAGTCCTTGTATTTTCCATCAAGGCGGGATCAGTCGCAGACTAGGAGTTGTCTTTTTTAAAAATGCCAAGATTAATTCCCAGTCGTGTGTGCAAGTGAACAAGAATGAACAGCAGAGCACGAGGAATCAATTCGTTTAAAAAGACGCGTCAAATTTGCCAGACAATTGGGTTTCTGAACGCCTTTTTTCCTTCATTCAAATTTCGCGCGCTCCTTGCACCCTGAAAAAAGCTGCCATGTTTAATCGGCCATTCTGTATTATGCTGTAGTGAGTGATAGGGGCAACATACCGTGAAAAAAAATTGGCTAGAAAAACCTCCAAATGTTTTCTACAGTGTTTTAATTTTCAGCTCTAAACACCTCAGCACACGCCAGTGAGAGCATTTTAGAATTGGAACCTTTTTTGGCCCACCCTGTACATGTCAAAGAACCAGCTCTCCTTTTACCAAAAGAGTCTTCATACGGGACTAATGCAACCACATACAAACTGCAGAAACGCACTTGGCACGCGGCAGCTGGCATGTACCGTGATTCGGAGCAGTTTCTGGATGTGTCTAAAGGAGAAGTGAAACTGGTGGTTGCCGGTGATCATGAACAGGATGCTCAGTGGGTGCTTGCTGACACGATCGATGAACGTGGACAAAACGTCAGAAAACAGCTGCAAAGGGTCGTTGATGAGACTGGCGTCGTCGTTCAAGTGCCACTGGAGGCCAAGAAAACGTATCAATACATTCAAGCGAAAGATTTCACCGGTACGCGGTGCTTTTCGACATTTGTTGCTTGCAAGCAGCTGGTCACTTTGTTTAAATTTGCGCAGTTGACAATTGAATTTGACAATTTTAGAGGGTGACAAGGATACGCCAGCGGTCGATGTGCTGGAAAGGACTTACACATGGCCGTACAACACTTTTGAAGGAGAAATTGAAGAGTTTGAACGAAGAACGAACAAATTGCATGACTCAGTGCAACCGATGGACGTGAAGACCTACTGGTATTGAACTCATTATCTGAATGAACTTTTTTTTAAATTTTTTTTGTTGAAAAATGAATGAACTTGTTCAATTTCTGACTTTTACTTGTGATTCTGGTTCTCTCGTATTATGGAAGTTTTTACACGTGTCTGTGAAATATGGAAAGTGAAGTATGTCAATGTTTTTTTGTCTGAAACATGCCGTGCAAATTTTTCTCCTGGAAATAAACAATTGATTTTTTGTGCATGCGTACAGTTGATGTGGCAGGAGCAGGAAAGCGTGGATTGTACGTGGCATGGATGTTTAACGACTGGTGCAAGACATTTGCGTTGAAAGACATTTACATAAAAACTAACCGCGTGTTTAATAAACTACAATTCTCAGAATATGGCCTAATCCTAAGCAAAGCCAGAACCTAATTTTGATCCTAAGTTCAGCCGTAAGCCAAGCCTTTTCAGAAGAACGTATTTGCATGATCAAATAGGTGCAGGTTACTAGGCTTGGGGGAAAATCCCGTTTTTTAATTCAAAAAATTGAGAAAAAAAATTTGGTTGGTTTGGATCAAGTCCGGGGTCGACGGTCGAGCCAGCTCGATTTCTGGCGATTTTGCTTGGGAGGGGGTTAAGCAGAACTTTAGGGGGTGTCGGTCGAGTCGATCCGGTTGGAGGTGTCGACTAGGGTTCGAAAAAAACTCAAAACCCCATTTCTTTAAATTAAAAAAAAATTAATTTGATTATAATAATTAAAAAAAAATTAATCAGTACCGTGGGCGGGGGGTGGGGGCTTGCGGACAAAAGACCGTACGTGCCAAAAGACCGCACATTTGAGATTTTTTGTGACCAAAAGACCGCAGATGCTATCAAACAAAATGTTTTTTGTAGAAAAACGTCGTTTTTTGCAGAAATTTTGGACCGTTTGCAGAATTTTTTTAGCAGATTTCTGCAAATTGCAGAAACAGATTTGCATATAAACTTTGGTTCTGCAATTTTTGTTTTGTGCTTAGCGCTTGACTGAAGTTTCACATCAACATGGATAGTTTTTTTTTGTCAAAAACAGCTGTTTTGGCGGTTGCTGTAGCGCAATGATTGGTGTTTTGTTTTGCCTTCGTAAATAAAATCAGAGCATTTCAAATTCAAAAAATAAAACAGAATCAGACCAAATCGAAAATTATTGTTTGTTGTTAGGCTTTTTGTTTGGAATTAGAATGAAGTGATCCATCATCCACACAACAGAAGATGCAAAAATAAGACATTGGCGGAGGTACGGTGCGCAAGTTTGTCGTCGAGCTGGTTGAGAATCTCGGCAACCTATTCGAAGACGCGCACAGTGTTCTCAAAACTGCCAAAATATTCTACCGTCTGAGATAGATGGATCTGAACAGCTGCTGGCTTACGGAAATGCCGATCTGCTGTATGTGCACTAGTTTTATTCATTTTGCCGGGCAAGGGCAGTATCGCTGACGAATGGAAACGATTCAAATGCGAACGAATTCAAATTCCCTGGTCCGAGAATCACTGCAGGCAAGCATGCAGTATCTGGGGATGAAAACAAAGAGGCGATACAAAATCAAACCGAGCACCTTTGCACCTTTGAGAACGTCGAACCGACCGAAGCTATCGCTTTGATTGCGAAATTGAGCAATGTGGGTTCTCATTTGATATTGATTGTGTTGTTGTTAGGTTGAATGATTTGAAACAAATGATTGGTGATTTGTTTGGTTTGGCAATCTGGTTTGGTTTTGGTGCTTTTTCTGAATCTTTGAAAAATTCTGCGGTAAAACGATGCAATTGGCAATTGTAACTCTGAGCATCGTTAAGAAATTATGCTCAGAACGAAAAAAAAGACATTAAACAAGCACTAAAACCATTTTCGTCATGTTTTTGAAATTTGCAGAAACCAAATTTCATTTGCAGAAATTTTTTAACCGAATTTCTGCAAATTCAGAACCGACTTTTTGAAAAAACCAAGCTATCAAACCAAAATACATACCACATGCTGCAAAAGGTGGGTCCAAATTGACATTGGAGGCTGATTTTCATAAAAGTTTTTGTCAATTTTAAAAGCCAAAACAGCTTATTTGGTTCTGAAAGTGCAATATTCGAACTCAGCGCGTCAGCGCGGTTTGAATGCACCAATTTTTATTGACCATCAGAATTTCCTCCGGAATTTTGGAAAAAGTTTTTAATTAATTAAAAAAATTTGATGGCCAAAATTCGTTTTTTAAATCAATTTAAAAATCCCGATTTTTAAGTTTAAAAAACAATTTGGTGGAACCCAATCATAAATTGCAGCATTTCCGTTGTTAACAATAGAATAGACGACATCTTTTTTTCGATTGCTGTTCATTTCGAAGGTTTCGTTTGGTTCATCGCATTGTGTACTGTCAGCAGTCAAACGTCTTTGTTGGCGGTGCCTTGCGTTGATTGGTATCATGAATTATCATTGATCGACTGCGAACCAAATTAAATCAACGTCATTGATTGTCATCATGCGTCAGTTTCTATTGATTTTCCATGCGTACCTGCTGAGGCTGTTGCATGCAGTGAAATTTGACGACGCCGTGCTGTACAGGCTTGCATGGCCTGGTAAATCGCCTTCCATGGTCAGTCAGATTCAGATCAGATTTATAAGCATTTCTGGTTTTCTTGTTTGCGAGACTTGTGATGTCGTGAAACGGTTACTTTTGAAGTAAGTTGTTTTTTGATTTTTTTTAACAGGGTGGTGCTTTCAAGTCAAATTTGGTAATTTATGGAGAACTGCAGTCCAGTGTCATTCAAACTTGGAAATTCTTTGCGTTCAGCCGTCTGTCGAGCCAGAGCAGACGCTTTCCATCAGCACTGCTGAGAACGAGCACTACGTGTGCAACATCCCGACTGATCTGGACGAGCGACGCAACCAGCACATCGACTACATGGGCCCCAGTCCCGACCAACTGCTGCTGCCGCTGTACACGCAACGCAGCTGCACGTACCGCATCGAAATGTACTGGACTTACGAGCTGTGTCACGGTCGATTCATACTGCAGTACCACGAGGAAAAGGACGCCGCAAAACGCGTCAGGCGTCAGGAGTATTATCTCGGCCAGTATCAACCGGAAACCTCGTCATCAGCGGACGCAACGGCCGACGCGCCCTTTGACGAACTCAAGCCACCGAAACGAAAGTTTGAAGAGAAAACGCTGCCATATTATCCAGTCGTCTATTCACAAGGTTTGCCCGTTTTTGTCACATGTCTGTTGTTCTGATGAAAACTTGAAATTGGCATGTCCATGACGACATAAACTTTGTTGTGATTGCCAACAACCAGACAACCGTTCGAACGAGCATTTTGCACCAGGCACTGTGTGCGACATCAACAACCGTCCGCGTCGCACGACTGTCTTGTACGTTTGTGACCAACAAGGCAAGAACCAGATCGAAAGTTTCACGGAAGTGAGCTCGTGCGAGTACGAGTTGGTCGTGTTGACGCCGTTGTTGTGTGCGCACCCAGCATTCCGACCGTCTGAGCATGTGCAACACCAGATTGACTGCTATGCACGCAATGGATCTCCCGAACAGCCGAAAGCGTTGACTGTATGGGAGAACGAACAACGATGGGAGACGTACTCGCAATATAATGTGTGTTCGCAATCGACTGTCGTTGCGGCTTTTATGAAATCTAGTGTGAAGCGGAATTCGTTTGAGAACTCCTTTCAAGAAAAAGAAGGGGTTATATTTTCTGAAGTAGTCGAAAATTATCTAAAAATGCGGGAGACGCATATAAAAGGAGGAATATGACCTTGTGTAAGCAGTGAAAGACTTGGCTCGACAACGCTTTTCAAGTCTCTGATGTGGTACACACGGATACAAGTACATAAGAGTTATATTTTTGCGCCGCGTTTGTTGTTTAAAA
>JASANC010005582.1:0-45760 GCA_030248135.1 Theristus sp. LFF4_11 | reverse complement strand
AGTTACGTATTGCTATGAAGGTCCCATGGGGGGGGGTGCATTTTTTAAAAATTTTCAGTGGGTGGGTCCAACCCCCCCCCCACCCCCCATGATAATTTTTCGCTTAAATTTTGAAGAAAATTGCTAAATTTTGCTGCAAAATCGTTGAAATTACAATGAAGATGGTCAAGTTATCATATATTCAGCTCATATTACGGACTTTATAGACAAAAAATCTTGATTTCGAAAAAATTTTTTGGGTGTTCGTAAAATTTTGGGGGGGGGGTGTCTCCGCCAGACAAAATTTCATGGGGGGGTGTGGGGGGGGGGTGTCGGCCAAATTTTCGAGGGGGGTCCGATGGGGGGGGGTGCTCCGGCTTGTGGGGGGGGGGGTGGCACGGTGCCCCCCCACCCGACGGTCTCTGGTGCTTCTTGAGGTTCTTCTTTAGTTCTAGGACACGATAGAAGTGGCGCGATTCGCAGAAGTTGACGACGACGCACTTGCCTTGCTCTTCGGTGTGGACGTTGGCAATACGCAGACCAGCTTCTTCTTCGGCGGGCATCTCTAGCGACTTGACAAAAAATTTCCGAACTTGTTGCTCCAGATTCGGACCACCGGTTTCGCGATCCATCCAATAGATGCGAATGCCGTTGGCCTTTGTAGCGCGTTCGACGTGGTCAAGTCGTTTAGAAACCGCACCAATTTGCTTGCGTGCACTCGCACCATTTCGCTCAAGCGCCTCAATTCGCTGAATAGCCTTACGCAACTCAGCCTGTTTAGCAACACTAGAGCCTGAACTCGACTTAGCAGAGCTGGTAGAGTGCGAACGATTACCAGTATCAGCCTCCTAAATAACAAATAGAACGTAGCAAAACAAGAAGTGACTATGACTAAAAACAGCATATAAAAATTAATCGAAAAATCTGTATGATCAACTATATCCAAAAGAAGAAAAGAGAAGTGGAAATGGGCCAGAAGGCCCAAAATGCGTACCCCGAAGGGTGGACGACCTTAGAGGCCGTTAATGCAGTCCCCGACCAGAGTCGGGGCGGTCGGCATACGCCGATAATGCAGTCCCCAAAAGGGGCGTCCGACCGAAGTCGGTAATGCAGTCCCCAAGAAGGGGCGGCCGACAAACGTCGCAAACAAAGCACCAGAGACCGTCGGGTGGGGGGGCACCGTGCCACCCCCCCTAAAACCGGGCACCCCCCCCCCCATCGGACCCCCCCTCGAAAATTTGGCCGACACCCCCCCCCCCCACACCCCCCATGAAATTTTGTCTGGCGGAGACCCCCCCCCCAAAATTTTCCGTACACCCTAAAATTTTTTTCGAAAATCATGATTTTTTGTCTATAAAGTCCGTAATATGAGCTGAATATATGATAACTTGACCATCTTCATTGTAATTTCAACGATTTTGCAGCAAAATTTAGCGTTTTTCCTTCAAAATTTAAGCGAAAAATTATCATGGGGGGTGGGGGGGGGGTGGACCCCCCCCCACAGAAAATTTTGAAAAAATGCACCCCCCCCCATGGGACCTTCATGGGGGGGGGGTCCCACGTTACCATAGGTTGTTGGACCCCCCCCCTCACTTTTTGGTCGGCACCCCCCCCCCAGTAGCGAAAGCGGGACCTCGGGTGAGGGGGGGGGGTGTTTGCCTATTTTTAGAGGGGGGGGGTCAGGTGCCTTCTCGGTGAGGGGGGGTGCACGGGCAGCAAATTTTCCTGAGGGGGGGGGGGGTGCACTGGCAGAAAAATTTCGTGAGGGGGGGTGCACGGGATCGCACGGGTAATACCAAATTTTTGCCTTAGAAAAACACAGAAATTCTTGTAAAATACAGAATATTTTGTGCAAACAAGCTGCTTGTTTGGTCAGAAACAACAAAATCTATGCAGGGACAGACACAAACGTCAAGAAAAATGCAAAAATTACGGTATTTTTGGAAAAAATTGAGATGAGATTGACCACCGTGAGGGGGGGTGCGATCCCGTGTTTTCTCGCGGAGGGGGGTGGGGGGGAGTCTAGTACCCGTGTCGAGGTAAAGGGGGGGGAGGGGGGGAACACGGGTATCTGCCCGTGCACGGGCAGGATTTTCGGCTGAGGGGGGGTGGACCCCCCCCACCTAGGGTTGTTAAACAAAAATGAAATTTTTTTTAAAAAAAAAAGTGATTAAAAAAAACAAAAATGCCGATTTTTTTAAAAAAAAAATTCGAAAAATTTTCTTCTAATATGCTCTGAAAACCTCAATTTTGGCACAATTTTTCGAAAGTTCAACAAAAATTTTCTTTGATTATACCTCGTAAAACCTTTAGCAGTCGATTTTGGGCCGTTTTACCGACTGATTTTAGGCTTCGACAACATCTGCGATGAAATTTTTGAGCGTCCCAAAGCTTAGCCTACCATTTCCGATGCAGATAAGGTGACGATTCGCCTCGCAGGGCGTCCGATTGTGCTCGCTGCTCCGTTTGCAAGCGCTACGTTGTCTGGTTGCTGCTTCGTGTCGTGTCGTCGCGACACCATCAGAAGAATTGATCGAATTTCAAGGCGGTATGTTTGTCTTCACTTTAGCATTAGCTTAGCTGGGGACAATTAGTGACGTTTTGGAGGTCAAAACACAAGAAGAGGCATGGTGACGGTTTGGAAAAGGGGTAATTGAGGTCACCAAAACAAAATCTGCAAAGTTCCGCCATACGGGAGTCATTCGGGAGGCGCTTGCATATCATATGTGGTTCTTCGGACTCCCTGATTGATTTAGCACAACTTTGATTTTTGAAATTTTTAAAAAAAAATTTTTTTTTTAAAAACAAAAACAAAAATGACGATTTTTGTTTTTTTTTTAAAAACCCTACCCCCACCCCCCCCGCACTTTCGCTACTGCCCCCCCCCCCCACGGCACCATACCCCCCCCCCCCCTTCGAAAATTGATTTGGGCCCTGGGGGGCTGGTGTGCACCCCCCCAGAAATTTTTCTACAATAGTGCACCCCCCCATTGCCCCCGCCGGGGGGGGTGACACTGTCCCAGGACTGACACCCCCCACTGAAAAATTTTCGGCACCCCCCCCCCCACGTGACGACACCCCCCCTCGAAAATTTGCTTTCGCCTTCGGTACTGCTCGTAAAACCTTTAGCAGTCGATTTTGGGCCGTTGTACCGACTGATTTTAGGCTACGACAACATCTGCGATGAAGTTTTTGAGCGTCCCAAAGCTTGGCCTACCTAGGGTTGTTAAAAAAAACAAAAATCGTCATTTTTGTTTTTTTTTTAAAAAAAAAAATTTTTTTTTTTAAAAAAAAATTTCAAAAATCAAAGTTGTGCTAAATCAATCAGGGAGTCCGAAGAACCACATATGATATGCAAGCGCCTCCCGAATGACACCCGTATGGCGGAACTTTGCAGATTTTGTTTTGGTGACCTCAATTACCCCTTTTCCAAACCGTCACCATGCCTCTTCTTGTGTTTTGACCTCCAAAACGTCACTAATTGTCCCCAGCTAAGCTAATGCTAAAGTGAAGACAAACATACCGCCTTGAAATTCGATCAATTCTTCTGATGGTGTCGCGACGACACGACACGAAGCAGCAACCAGACAACGTGGCGCTTGCAAACGGTGCAGCGAGCACAATCGGACGCTCTGCGAGGCTAATCGTCACCTTATCTGCATCGGAAATGGTAGGCTAAGCTTTGGGACGCTCAAAAACTTCATCGCAGATGTTGTCGAAGCCTAAAATCAGTCGGTAAAACGGCCCAAAATCGACTGCTAAAGGTTTTACGAGGTATAATCAAAGAAAATTTTTGTTGAACTTTCGAAAAATTGTGCCAAAATTGAGGTTTTCAGAGCATATTAGAGGAAAATTTTTCGAATTTTTTTTAAAAAAAAAAAAATCGGCATTTTTGTTTTTTTTTTAATCACTTTTTTTTTTAAAAAAAAATTTTCATTTTTGTTTAACAACCCTAGGCCTACCATTTCCGATGCAGATAAGGTGACGATTCGCCTCGCAGAGCGTCCGATTGTGCTCGCTGCTCCGTTTGCAAGCGCTACGTTGTCTGGTTGCTAGCTGCTTCGTGTCGTGTCGTCGCGACACCATCAGAAGAATTGATCGAATTTCAAGGCGGTATGTTTGTCTTCACTTAGCATTAGTTTAGCTGGGGACAATTAGTGACGTTTTGGAGGTCAAAACACAAGAAGAGGCATGGTGACGGTTTGGAAAAGGAGTAATTGAGGTCACCAAAACAAAATCTGCAAAGTTCCGCCATACGGGAGTCATTCGGGAGGCGCTTGCATATCATATGTGGTTCTTCGAACATCGTACTCCCTGTTTGATTTAGCACAACTTTAATTTTTGAAATTAAAAAAAAATTAAAAAAAGCAAAAATGACGATTTCTGTTTTTTTAACAACCATATTCTCGTTATAAACGATTTGTCTGTGTTCCATAGTACTTTCTTGAATACTTCAGACAGAAAACGCACCGGTTCACGTTGTTGTTGATAGACAACGCCGCGCTTCTTCGAGACGACAAATCGGCAACAATCAAGAGTTGACAAGTAGGTTTCCTCCAATTTGAAGGGTAAAACCAAGGTAATTTACTGCTTTTTATTCCATTGACGAGCTCATGAAACCAACTGCAGAAGTTTCTATCAGTATCTAAACTTTGCTCGTCGATCTTTGACCTGAAAGTTGAAAAAGTTCACACGAAACTCTAGGCAAAAAAGCATAATTCACTTTCTGTGGAAAGTGTCTTAAACGCATTTTCAGATGAAAGTACAGTTTTGATGGCCAAAATTTGTTTTTTTAATTTTAATTAATAAAAAAATTAATTAAAAATCCCGTTTTTTTAAAGATTTAAAAAAGTTTAAAAAAAATTCGAACCCTAGGTCATCCAGATCCAGGTCCATTTTCAGGTCACATCATTATCATTTCAAACATTCGGTTTTTATCTCTGAGCACCACGCAAACACCGGCCGGCGGGCGCGGGCAGTATCGACGACATGGAATGTACCGCCAGTCGGTATGCGCACAGCAGCGGGTTTTTTCAACTTTGCAGAAACGTTGCTGACAGTGCTGACAACTCTGCAACAGCGCCACCACCACCGGTTAGTACAAAAAAACTCGGGAGCATGCAACAGTTTGCAAGGTGTCTTTTGAACGCACTTGTTCTTTGTACAAACAAATCGCAGGTGCCTTTGTGGTGATGCGTAAACTCATCATTCACAGCTGTCATTTTATGGCTGACTGACTGGACACGAGGTTCCAATTGGGGTTGGCATAAGAAATAATTTCGTTTTTTTCGTGTTTTGCAAAAATAAGAATTTGTTTTTTTTAACTCCAAAATTTTCGGAAAATTGCTAAATTGCATTTTGAAAATTCAAAAAATGAACTGTGTTGAACTAAAATTAAACATCAATCCATTTCAAAACACTATTTTCAACTGTATTTCTCTGGCTCTTTGATTGGTGTCGAGAGCAAAGTTATGGTAGGTAACTGGGTGCCGCGAAAAATTGGAAAATAAACGGTATTAAACGGGAAACCGGTTTCTTAAAGTCACAATTCCCAATGAAGTGTCACTACAACGACGGTCAGAGTCCGACAACTCTTGGAAACATAGTTGTTCTAGGGGGGGCTCCCCAAAAAATTTTCTATTATATCTCTGTCTGGGAAGTTTTTTCGCTCAGCTATTATCTTTCTAAAAAAATTTCTCAGCCAGCTATGGTTGCCCTTCTTTTCTAAAAAACTGACACGCTCGTTGTCGGACATTGTTTTAACGGACTTAATCCTAATCCCAAAGCATAATCCTAAGCTTAACATGATCCTGACCTAACCCTAACCTAAGCCAAGCATTTTTAAGAAGGAAGATGTCAGAACAATTGCGTTTTGAACAAGTTCTTGTTGGGGCCGGAGCGTGTGCACGCGCGCTAGTGGATCATGAGCATGCCGATGCCGCGTGCGCGTGCGTTTTAAAAAAGAAGCGCGAGTCACATGCTCCCCCCCAATTTTGCAGCTATCTATCTGGAAAATTTGCTCCAGCTATCCATATCCAGAAACAACTCGGCGTTTCTCAGCAGAATGCGCGTGTTTGTTTGAACGTCTCATTGTTGGCGCAGCGTAAAACGAGCGAGAATCGAAGCGAATAAGTCGTAACCAGTAAATATCCGAGTCAAATGTCACATCTGAAAAACGCAAAATGGTAGTGGATTGAGAAAAAAGGTGGAATCGAACACATCTCGGGCCTAAGTCACAGACGTTTGACTAGTGGGCCATCATCAGTGTGATGCTAGTCGAACTGAGTGAGCCAAAATTGTTGATCAGACAATGGAAAGAGCAAAGACAACCAATTGGGTTGGTTGATCTGGTATGAATTCGAGAAGCACGTTATTGTTGGAAGCTGCAAATCGAAAAAAATCGACAAAGAATCTTGTCCTTTGAAAAGCCTTGATTAATAAGAGCTGACGAAAGCTGTTTTGTGTTGGAACTCTGGAAGCTTTGGAAGAACTATGTTTGGAAACATGCACGATTGTGTCATTAATTGCATTTGCAGCGGTTCTTGTCCGGCGGTCTCGACGGTGAGGTGCGTGTGTGGGGCGCCAGCGAAGACATCGAAGACGACCAACCGACTGATTTTCGATTGGCCGACAAAATCACGGCCATTGCGTTCAAGGTAGGATGGAAGTCGCTGGCATACACTCGGGCGGCGCAGTGGGCCATGCAGACGTGGTGCGCCTCAGCCCCTCAAACGGGGCATTTTGCCGAGCAGCCTGCTGAGCACCTGTTTCGGTGAACATTTGCTGTCCACGCACAAGTTGTGCACCGCCCGCAAATCGGTGTCGCAAAGCCGCAGAATGTCTTGTTCTCTGTCGTCCACGCACTTCTCCACACTATTGGCGGTTTTATCGCACCGAGATTTTGTAGATCGGCCGAAGAATACTGCTGATCACTGTGAATCTGTGAATCTGCGTGCACAGGGCGCACAATTCTTCTGCGGCACAGCGTGCGCCAACGGACGCTACTCGGTGCAGGCGTACAACGTTGCTGATGGCAGCCAGGGCACTCTGCTGGCACGCTTCACCCTGCCGGTGACTGCCATCGATGTGCACCACACACACGAGACGCTCGCTGCTGCATCGAGGTCCAGGGCAATAGAATGTCTCATGCGCTCATCTGTATATCAGTGTTGACACAAAACCAATCGCCGTACAATGACAGACAACAGAAAAACACCGCTAATCATTAAAAATGTGTCTCATCTGAGACCAAGAATGATGATTCAGAAAACTGTTGGATATTTGGCCGTTTTTGCAGTGATTTCGAAATCAAACTGATTCCGTTGGCCGACTGCACCAACTACAAACGGTTCACTGGTCATGCTGGTCCAATCCTTTCTCTCGCCATTCAACCATCGTTCGAATATCTGGTTCGCTTGCTCAAAAAAGCGTTTCAACGGGCTCGTTATTGGATCTTACTCAAAATCAGAATTGTAATCAGAAAATCAGTATCGAACTGTAAATCATACCCAGTTATCTTTTATTGATTGCCTGCGATTTGGGCTCACTGATTGACGCAGCCAATCAGCAGCATGCCAGGTGTGAGCACCAGAAATGGACCAATTGCTGATTGTGTTCCACAGATAGCATGCAAAATTGTCTTTTTGTCTGCCCTCTGCAGGCATCGTCCAGCTGCGACGGTAGCGTGAAACTCTGGCCAATTGCTGGCGATCAAGCAACGGCCGCATGGTCGTTGGACATTTTGCACAAATGTAACGACCGAATGTCAGTTCGCAATGCACTGTTGCAACACTTGCTCTCGGTTTACTTTGTACATTTTGTCTAGCTCTTGAATGCTAAAGACCTGGTCCAAAGACAGTACACTTGATGTTGTAACACAGTATTGTTGCAAACAAACACGCACGCACATATGCGCTGCTGTGCTATCGCATATGTGCGCGTACGTTTGTCTGTGCATGTGCAACATTACTGCGTTCTACAACAGAGTGCATTGCTTTCGGACAAGAAGGTATTTTGTTCTAAAACTGAACTTCACTGAGCTCGTCTCAACTCAAAGCAAGTCACCCCCGAACGTTTCAGCGAGAGTCGCTCGCTTGCGCATGTCCGTTGGCACAAAGGCACCGGCCATTTGCTGATTGCGTGCCCACTGAAAGTGGCCGTCTATACGCACGAGAACTCTTTCCAGACGGAACTGTTCGCATTGACGTCGCCAAAGTTGAAACAAGTGCGAGATTAACGAATGTTTTTTGAGCGCATCACGTTTGTTCTGAAGTTCGGACGGCCGCGGTGATTTTTTTCCCTTTCCAGGAAACCTTCAGCACGCTGGCGCTCAGTGACGACGGGAAATACGTCGCTGCCAGCACGTTGGCTGGTGAGAACCGAACGAGTTCGCTTTTGTGCGTTTGCGCAGTGTTGCTTTGAATGTCAGTGAATCACGGTGTGTGTTGCGAACGCAGGTCACGTCGGTGTGTGGCGCCTAAGTGATCGTGCCTGTGTGCTGCTGCACCAGCGTGACACCACGGAACCTGTGCTCTGCGATCTCATCTGGCACCCGACACTGCCTGATCAACTGGTGCTCGCTGATGTTGATGTTGGTGACCGAGTCACTATGCTTTGCTTATGCACTCGAACTGCGCTTTCTAGGCAAGCAGATGATCGCTTGAATTCGGTTGGCAGATCACTGATTGGTCCTATCCATCTTGATGCAGCGAGATCATGCTAGAGCGAGATTCAAATGCTTGTGTATAGTGCACATGTTGCAATAAACTAGGTCTGTTTTATATTTTAACTGCATGGTTCTTTAGTCCGGGCAGCAGGTACGGGTAAATCGCCGGGCCAGGCTGTTCAAGTTGCTTTGGAAACACGATACAATATTTAACAAAAAAACTCGATTGTTCCTGCGTACTGCTAACCAATCAGCGACCCCACCCCGATTGAATACATTCAAAGTAAATGTCTGCTGGGCCATTCTGGCAGATGTTTTTTTGTGTTTCCTGTTCCGCTGATAAATCTCCGTGCTTGGTGTTGTGTTACAGTCTTTTGAAGCCATGATTCATTTCAGGGTGAAATCAGTGCGCTGCGTAACATGCCGCTGGCGAACGCACCCACCAACACGGGCACAGTCGATCTGTACCAGGACAAGGAGCAGGACGAGTTTGACGAGCTCGTCGCACAGTCCGGCAATCGAAAGCAGACACGGCTCATTGACGACGATGAAGACGATGGTCTGTGTGCAGAGACACTTGGTGTGACTTATAGGTTTGGTACAGGACATTTCATCGATGGCATATGCCAGAATTACATAATCATGTTTGTCTGTATCTGCAAACTTTTGCTATTCAATTTTGCACACTTTGACGTCGAGAGCATCAACGAAATGAAGCAAAAGCAGCCTCTTTCAGGCGCGTCAATTGGCGCGATCAAGCAGCAGTTTGGCTTTGCCGACGACGACAATGAGGACGAGGCGTTGTTCGGCGATGACGAACGGCCTGACGATGGCGACGTCGACGCTGCACGGCACAGGAGAACACAGTAAGTTGGCTTGGCATGGGTGACATCGAAGTTGAACGTAATTTGGAAAAGAGCAGCTCCAAACATTAAAACAATTGATTTATGTTCATAGTTCATGCGTGATCGATTGTAACCAACGTGTTTATGTTGTTTGTTCATTTCGTTTTTTTCCAACAGGAAACCAGTGAAGCGCAGGGATGCGTCATCGTCCGTGGCTGGCTACGTGCCAGCGCGTTTGCCACGACCGTTCGTGCCAGCCAGCACGCCAGCTGTCACCACTGAACGCTACTTAGTGCGTGCACACTCGATGAAGTCCTGGTCTGAAGACAGTGCACCCGGTTGCAAACACTTACACTGTAATGTTGCACAGTCACAAACAGACACGCACGCTCCCTGGCATGCGCGCTGCTGTGAGGTCGTTTGAGTGCGTCTGTGTGTTTTATGACTGTGCAACATCACGGCGTTATGATTGAGTGTCCTGTGTGCAGTGTCATCACACTAACCCCATGAGGAATGGTGTTGTCTCAACCATGAAGCGCCCTTCAAATGTTTGCTTTATTTGCTTGCTTTAACTGCACTTCAGAAATGGAATTCCGTCGGCATCATTCGTCAGTACCAGACGGACAGCGATAATTACGTTGAGGTTGCTTTCGAGGGTTGCTTTCTATTTTGCGGTGTCTGCTGCTTCGAGTGCTTGGACATTCGCAGGTTGAGTTTCACGATTCATCGATTCACCCGACGGTGCCGATCGAGAATGCGTCCGACAGTGAGCCGTACAGTCTGGGTGACGTCGCCGCTGACGCGTTCGCACTCGCTGCTGTTGGTGATGGCAACAAACAACTCAGGTGAACTCGCTTGACCACACCACCGGCTCGGTTCTGATTTGTTCGGTACGTGTAAAGTGACAGGCAAGGCACACAAGACACAAGGATGCGAATTTGAAAACTGCTGTTTGTGCTGTTGTGTCAGCTTGCTGGTCTGGAATCTGTTTCCTTGTGCCTTTGCGTGACGCTTAGAGACACCGAATAAAATAGAACAGAACCGGCTGCATCTGCAATTGAATGGTTGCCGCTTTTCTGTTCTCAGCCGTTTGTACGTGAAGCACGTCGCGTCGTGGGATCGTGAGGAGATGAAAGTCTGGGAGACGGAGCTGCCGAGCGGTTGGTGCCTGCTGCATATTTCTAGCACGCTTCTTTTCTATTTGTTATTTATCTAAAAAAAACAGTGCAAATCGTTTTTGTCATTCACCAAACGACTTGTGTTTTGCAGGTGAAGACGTGACGTGCATTGCGATCGGTGGCGGCTGGCTGGCAGTGGGCACAACACGGGGCAACGTTCGTGTCATGTCAATCACGGGCATCCAGTTGCACGTTTGGACAATGCATGGTAGGTCGCCGGCTAAGCTACTGTTTTTCAGGAGTTTATGGCCATGGCAAGTTGGTAATGTACAATGTACCGTTCTTGATGTTTCCGATTTTTTGTTTTTCCACCCCATCTCCGACCGCTCTGCCTTCTGAGCAGCCCATATTCTCCATATTTGACATAGCGTTTCACTGCAAGTGTAATGTTCCTTTAGGTTTTTATCGATAACATTGTAGAATTTTTTAATTGAATTTTTTATTCTTGCTTGCGTTACATTCCGTTGGCTTTTCCTTCATTCGTGTGAATTTTTTAGTGGCGGTCACTTTTGTTCTAGCCCCGATCGTCACATTGGCAGCATCTGGCGATCAACTCTGTGTCGTTTGTGTCACCGGCCAACTGGCGGATGGCGCCACGAAAAACAGTGAGCAGGCATGGCTTTATTGATTGTGTGCATCGAGCACAAAAGCAGTAGTGACACCATGCAAGTGCAACTTGTGGAAGAGAAGCTGGGCAGCGTTCAGGCTTGCTCGCTTGAGGAAACACCTGAAGAACCTGAACTTCGGTGCTTTTTGAACTAGCCGTTAGTTCCGCAGTTTTATTGGTGGTGCCTCGAACTTTGTATTGCAGACTGTGCAATTTTCTCCAGGCTTCTGCTACGACGTGCACATCTACCAGGTGCCAGTGACACCAGTGCAGTATCGTCGTCAGCCATGCCACCTGCCATTGGCGTTGACACCAGCGAGCACACTTGAATGGATTGGCTTCAGTTTGCACGGAACGCTGTGCACCTATGATTCCGCTGGTATGGCTGTTTGCTGTTTTCATGGACACTACGAGAGAGCATGCACCCATGAAATGATAGGCTGTTCTGTTGTGTGCTGCTGTGTGGCTGCTTTTGAATTCACTTCGCAGATTGGTGGAACCAGCTCGATGCAGCCAACCAATGAACATGCCAAATTGCACATGTGTTACAGTTTCGGTGTATGGCATGTGCAGTGGACATTGCTAGTGTAGCAACATCGGATTCAGTTGCAATGATGCGTGCAGTGCGTTGTGTGTTTGCAGGCATCGTGCGCATGCTGCATCGTCAGCTGCATCACTCGTGGGTGCCGATCGCCGACCTGCGTGCCGAGTGCAAGAGCACCGCTGATTTCGCGTGGCTCGTCGCAGTGAACGTACGTCGCTTGATGCTCTCTGTCGTTGCATGCAGCCTTGTTGTTGTTTATGGCCCAGTTGCATGCACCCTTGCTGCAGCCTGGCGCACTGCCTGTGCTGCACATTGCCGCTGACTCTCACAGGCGGGCGCAGTGCATGCCGGCAAGCACGCCACGTTCTGCCACGCCGTCGCACGGGCATGTTTTCGACTCACCGCCAAAACAACCAAAATCTCATTTGTCCAAATTCGTGCGACATCCGTTTTATTTTAACAGGAGCATCCAGCACAGATTCGTTGCGTGATCGTTCGTGGCAATCGTCACCCACCGATCGTGCCCAAGCCGGTGCCCGTCGCCATTCCCTGGTCAATGTCCGTCTGTGATGCTGTGCGTTTGCGGTTGTCTTTGAATTCGATCATTTTCTTTTTAGTTTTTCATTTTTCTCATTTTCTTCAAAATCCGTTTTCTTTTTTGTTTTCTGTTTTCCTGATATTTATATTTTGATTAGTCTGGTTTGGGTAGCAGTTTACGCAAAGTCAGATCAATTGATTTGTTTTTCATAGGGCACCGAAAAATCGAATCACGAAGCGACGTTGATGTCGGCGCGAATGCGCGAACAGAATCTGCTGCTGCATGCGGACGTCGCTGCCAACCATGCGCTCATTTCGGTGGAAATATTTTATTTCTTCTTGTCACTGCTGATTTCATTTGCGTTCGATAGAGGCTATGTTTGGCTCCAGAGTCCTGACATAGAACTTGTTTCGTTGTGCACATGCCTGGCATGGCATCTGTAATTGAGTGTGGCGAATATGACAAAACGGCACACAACCTCATGGGGGTCACCTTTGTATGGTTGCGCTTGCCAGGCCAGCATGCCTGTATGTAACTTGGTTGATTTCATACGTGCGCAGGTTGTGTTTTGCAGGAGCACCGTTTGAGCGAGTGTGACGCCACCCTGCGTCTGTTCAGTCTGTCCGTGTCCGCGGGCGTCGACCGCCACGTGCGCGCTGTGGAGCTCGCGAAGTTGCTCAATCAAAGTGACGAGGTGCAGGTAAGCTGCGAGCGAACGCAGCGCAAGCCACTTGCAACTATGATTCCGTGGGCTTGTGGGCACGCAGGAAAGCGTACAGTTGCTGAAATAGCGTCCAGGGTCAGTCCGTCTGGAGTCCGAAAAGCAAAACTGACGATGCATTTGAAAACACTGACTCACTCATTCACTCGACCTAAATTTCCACAACGGGTAACGTTGTGATTTGCAATTTCATTTCAACTAGCACACAACACACTACAATCAGCTTGCCCAGACACCAGTGACAGCGGCCAGATGACTATTTTGATTCAGTGTGGTGTTGCTTTGCTGTGCAGCGTTTGATCACGTACGCGAAACGGCGTCGGTTGGAGTTCCTGGCGGAGAAACTCGGCGGAGTCGCTCGCGAGAAGGCGGCATTCGAGCAGCAGCTGGCCGACGGGCTGCACGTCGACGAGAACGCGCTGCAGCAGGCGCAATGCGAGCATGCGTACACAGTGCACGGCCACAAACGGTCGGTGGCTGCGTCGTGTGCGCCGTGGCACAGCCGCGCAGTTTGGGGCGTCACGCTTGTGTGTGTGTGATCATTGGTTGTTTCCGTGACACAGGAACCGCGACGACACTGATGAGAGTGCTGCTGCGGGCAGCAGTGACATCGTGCGCCCGAAGGTCACCATGAGCAGCTGGAAGCGACGACGGCTGCAGAACAGCAGCAGTGCGCAGCAGGCGAACACTGAGCACTCAAACGACCATCGAAATTGTTGGTTGAAAATTGGAAAAGTACTGGCTCATTTCGTTGTTCATTCATGTTATGTGTCACTGCGAGCACGAAACCAGCACACCACACAGACACCGGTGTCTTTGTGTTTGTTCCGTTCTATGCTAATCGTTAACAAAGACCACGCAAAAAAAATTTGAAAATCTTGCATTGCATCAAAAGCCGCAATTCTTGCAGCGACAAACGAATCATTTTGTGCTGGTGCACCGATCGCTGAAATCATGGTGGAGGACATGGTGGAAAATGAAGCATTGAGTGAATCACAGACAACTGAGGCACCGCAGCACACGCAGACGCAGCCGGTGGCGCGCAATCCGTTCAAGGTTGCTGATTTTTGGTTTTGCACCATTGACAATAATGGTATCTCGTGGAATTGCTGGTAACGAAGCGGAAAGACCAAAAATGCTTCAGCTCAGCCTACCGTAATTGGTGTCATAGACATGGAAAAGTGTAACGACACTTTGAATGAGGAACTGTGTGTGTCAATCCCTTTTCACTATTTTTAGTTTCGCTAGCGATTTTCAGCCATGAAAGCTGTTTGTTGACAACTTTCTTTGTTAGTCTAATTGTTCCGAAACAATGTGTTGTGAGTTTAAAATTTTATTTTTTAATTTTCACGATGTTTCTCTTGCAGCGCGTCGTCGAAACAGTCGACAGCAACAGTGGCGGCAGCACCGAAGAGAACGGCAGTGTTTTCGACAAGCTCAGTGCCCGGCCGACCCAAAAAGGCACATTCCTGGACTCGAACACAGCGAAATCGACAACAGTCTGCTTTGTTTCTCATTTGTATTTTTTTGTTTTTTGTCAATTTTCCTTTTGAGAAAATGGTTTCCATAATTCCAGGTTCGGCAACAGCAGAAAAAGTTGGACTTTGCGAAGAACAGCGCTGCTGCAACAGGCAACAAAACAGACAGGCATGTATGGTAACATTGTGAAGCATGAATTCGGCATTCGTAAACACTGCGGCAAGCATAACGCTGGATCTGCTCATTCATTGATTGGTAGTATTTACCACTGTACAACGCAGCCCATTTTAAAACAGTCAAACAATGGAGGAAAGTTGTATTTAGCTGAAATAATCGGTGCTTGAAAACGGTAAAGCCCCAATCTTATGACAGTGGACTCAGTAATGTTCCGCGGTCGCGAACAAGAGACACGCACACGATTTCACAGCACGCGTGTGGTCGTATGTGTGCGTGTGTGTTTAGAACGGAGTGCACGGTCCTGAGACCGTGACGTTACCCTGATGCGATTTGCAGCGCAAAAAAGCGCACCGGTTTCGCGCTTTGGATGAACAGCGAGGAGAGCTCGTTGAAGAGCCAGTTCGATGGCGACGCAACTGCAGACACGGAGGGGTTTACACGATTCGCAATGAAACAATACCGACTGCTGGACAACACTCAGAAACAGGCATGCAGTTATTCACTTGGTTCAACTTTGAGCTGCTGAGTTCTCTGCACCGTGGAGTGTATTCATACGTCATACCTGAAACCTGCTGTTACAGATGTGGAACGATCGTGCCCGAGCGCAGCTGCATTGATTCCAAATGTCGACACTGTCAGCGTGTGTTGTACTTTTTTGTTCTTTTTAGCTCATTACATTTTACTATTTTCACACTTGTGCACTTTCAATTATCGCAATTTCAATCATTGGCCTTATTGAGCCGCATTCTCAAGCAGTGCATCTCAGTGATTCCGAACGTGTATCATTTTTGGCTCATTTTTTGCTGTTGGTGCTGTATTATTTTGTTGTTAATCGTCACTTCTTTCGAATAAAAATTGATTTGTTGGTGTTTTTTCATCCTTGATGGACCGAATCGATTTCCTGTTCTCGTTCTTAATATCTCATTTTTGCAGCGTGTGCTTTTTTAATTTTCAACCAATCCGCAGGTAAAGCTGCAGCAATGACCAAAGGAATACTCAGTGGGTGGCGTATTTGTGTTTTTGCCCGAAATGTTGTGAAACATTGTGACATCAGACGACAAGCAACATTGCACAGCAGTTCGGTTGCTTCGTTGCCTCCAATCAAGACCGTTCTCGGCATTGAGAGCAGCCACGACGACACTGCCGCTGGTCGGGCGCATTTCGCGTTTGAAAGTTGCTGCTTTCAACGATGTTTCACAGTTTGACATGCACACGGTTGCAGGTGTGTTGACGATTGACTCCGATGGTGCAGCGACAGTTCTCGCGCGTTCTGAGCAGAGCCAACTGGCGTGGCACAACAAACTGGGCGGGGTGAACCCAACGGACGCGAGTCGACTGCACCGCAAGCACGTTGCTGACGTGGTGCACAGGTGCATGCGGCATGTGCACTGGCAGCACGTCCATGCGGTCGCCGTCACCAATGAGCCCGGTGCAAACACGCATGAGATTCTCAGTTTTCGCATGGCATCTTTTTGGTTTCGTTGGTTTTCGGTTGTTGATTGGTCTGCGACAACAAACAACTTGGTTGGTCTTGGGCACACAGGTGTTGATGAAGTGGGTTCGTTAAACCTGTCTTTTTCGCAAACTACAGAGCATGCAACGCTTGTGGGGGGCTTGGTTAAAATCAAACCAACCGCATGTGGCTAAACATGTTTATTCTTGAAACTCCGACACCGTTCTTTCTTCCTTTGCGAGCTCGGTGTTCTGCAAAAAGGTGACAGGTTTAAACAAACATACAAAGAACTGTCTGTCTGGACTCTGGATAGTTACAGCAAGCCAAAAAAAGCAACGGGAGCCCTTTGTAGGTTTGGTGCCGTGCCTGTTCGAGGGTGTGCGTCACGCGCTGCATCTGTGCCACGTGCACCGTCTGCCCCTGGTCTGTGTGCATCACATGCGTGCGCACGCATTGACCGGCGTGCTCACTGATACGCACGTGCGATATCCGTTCCTCTGTCTCTTGATTTCTGGTGGACACTCTCTGCTCACAGTCGCAAATGTTTGTCATTTTTGGTTTTTATGTCAGCCAAAAAGCTGATTCGGTGTCAGGATTCTTTTTCTTCCGGATGGTTTTTTACCACACTGAATAGTCTGGCTACACCACGGTAAGTAAACAACTTGGGCCAAACTTGTAATGTTTTAACCGACAGCAACATTTCAAAAGTCGAGGCATCTATTTTTTGTTTCAACAACAACAACAAACAATCGTACGTCTTCCGCTGTCCCTGTATTGCAGTGGTCGTTAGCGTGCAGTTTGTTTGCAACAGAGCCTTGCAGAGTGCCAGTGATTTTGTGCTGCTCGGTAGCACTTTGGACAGTGCTCCTGGTGAGACGCTGGACAAAATGGCACGATTCGCACGGCTGTCCGATCGGGCGCAGTTGGCGCGTGTCTCCGGTGGGCGTGCCATTGAGACACTCGCCGTCGGCGCACTGCAGCGAACCGGCCATGCAGCGCTGCGCGACTTCAACTGCCAAATGGCGAAAAATCCGGACTGTAATTTCAGGTTGGAACTAAGACTAGCTCAGCATTGGAAACCAGCAGGAAGTGATCTCAGGACAAGTAGCATCATCCACATGAGACTGTTGTACGATTGAAACCGCATTTTCGTGTGCCAGATGACGGCACTGTTTTGTGCAAAAAACCTCTCAGTCTGAAGCCGGCGTACGTTGTTAAACACAGTAATTCGCACATGCACAAGGCAACTGTGCGTTGCGCCAACGCTGTGTTGTGTGCGCGTTTGTTTGTGACTGTGTCCACCAATGCACTGCCATCAACCCAGTTTCTCTGGCGTCTACGCTGCCTTCTACAATCGTGTGCGCCGCCTGCTGCGCGAGCACGAGTGTCACTCCGCAGTGGCGCTGCCTTTGAGCGTGCTGGCACCGGCGTGTGCGAGCGCACTGCACGTTGTGACGCTGCAAGTGGCGAGACGACTCGAACGCGCCATTGACGTCTGTCAGAGACACCATGGTCAGTGGCTGGTTTGCAATGGACGGGGGAAACAAGGTGACTCTGTAGAACAGATGCACTTTGTGCAGTGTCGCATTTCAATCTGGCATGCTGCTTGGCTGCATCGAACTGCTTTCGCCAATCAGTGAGCTCAATTCAGATACAGCTCATTGTCAGTGGTTTAAAGTTTGACTGTGCCATGTTGCAATGCAAACAGAACAGTTTCCGTTAATTCGCAGAGTTATCTGTCTGTAAAATAACCTTAACCCGCGTTTGTTGATTCGCTTCAGAGTCACTGTCGTTGCGGCAAGCCCCGACCGAGAGCATCGTCGTGTCCGGCGGTGTCGCATGCAACCAATACATCCGCGCTGCCTTGCAGTAGCACGCTTTCACTTTTTTAATAAAATATCAGCATTTTATTGTGAACCTGGTCGAACACACAAATCTTTGAAAAACATGCAATCGTCGACTTGTGCTGATTGATGCGACCCCACTGATAAGTGCAATCAATTGACAGCCGCAGCAGTGTGTTTTGCTGTGGCAGGCATGTCGCCAACGAGCGTGGCTATCGGCTGGTGTGCCCGCCAGCTGACTTGTGCACCGACAATGGAGTGATGATCGCAAATGCTGCGTTGCAGATGACGCTCACTCGTGACACGCGCGCACACGCACAGGCAAGTGCTGACACGCATCAACGTTCACATTCACAATTACACAGATATTCAAATTTTCTGAAAAGTGTGGAGCTATTGAATCTTATCGAATCGTTATCAACATTTTATTTTATTGGTCGAACGTCAGTCCGCAAAACAGTTTGTTTTTTGCAAACCCTGGAGCTACCCCGATTTTTTCGAAACATGTTTTTAGGACTTAATTTATTCGGTTGAAAATCTCCCTGAAACAGTGGACGAGTTGCCGATTAGAAATCGTTCGCTTATTGGACGTGACATGCGTGAATTTGTGAGAACTGTGATGCAGCCACTCAGCAATCCGGTACGCTTAACTAACGTCAATCTCTGGGAAAGCTGTATTTAGTGTTTAAAAAATCTTAATCGCTAGTCATTTGAAAGGACTCGATTGAAAAATGGTGTTTCGAAAGTGGCCTTGTTCTGATGCTGTTTTAGCCTTGTTCCGCTTTCTTGGGTAGTGTACGTTTTCTAGAGTATGAACAGTTTATGATTAATGACACTTTGTGATGTTATGGAATTCCTGCTTTCTTTTTTTAAATGATGTGGTGTTCCCGTCTTTTTGTGGTTCCGGTTGCAAATTTCTAGTCTTCAATTTTGTTATTTCCTTTGAAGGAAGCGTCAAAATAAAGTGTTTTCGTAAAAAGATGAGCGAGCTACTAATAATTTTTCAACTAAAGCAGTCACTTTTTATTTTATTTTTTGAATGACCACAACAATCACACTAACTGAAAAGTGACACAACTGCTCTTAGCAACATCCACACAGTTCAAACGCAGTTCAACAGACGTTGCAATGCAAGCTTATAAAAGGACATTTCTTGCTGATTTTATTTTTTCTGTTCACGAGTGAAACCGAGAAAGTGTCATTTTTTAACGTCTCAGATCGGTGCATTAAATTTAACAACTGGATCCATCGAACAATGTGGCATCTAACGAATTCGACTTCGGATGTCGGTTTACTCGGATTTGGCTAGCATGCACCGCGGTAGAATGCATTCAGTTTCAGTCATCAAATGGCAAGCAGGTCAGTTTCATTTTTGAGAATTGTTGCCATACACCTGTTTTTATGTAGAGGTACTTAGCGGTCAGTTAATGGCCTTTGGTTCTGCATGCAGGTAGGCTTGGTGTTGATGTGAGTGGATTGTGGAATGGAAATATTTGAGAGAAAATTGCCGTTTGCAACAGCGGCGCAATGTAAAAAACGAATGTCTTATAATAACGTCGAGGAGGGCAGGCAAGTGTTTTTCTTTGTTTTTTTTTAAGATACACTGGGTGTTCAAGTGAAGATCGATGAGCAGAGTTGGAGACACTTGTGAGTTGCGACCACATTATTCATTCATAGTCGTCGGGTGTGCTGGTTGACTGGCTGACAACAGAGCGCGCGGGAGAGTGCGACAGCAAAAAAAGTTGAAGAAAACCATTTGAAGTCGGATAAAAAGTCATTGCAAAAAATTAAAGTTGAGGACTTATTGAATCTTTGTTCTTGTTTTTCAAATTTGCTGTTTATATGAGCGCTTTTTAAGCACTAAAAACAAACAACTGTCATTTTGAGGTTTGAAAAACGCGAAGGCGCAGAACTGAATACTGCAAGATTGGTGGTCTATTATTGACCTGTGCTGTTGGGTCTGGGGGCGAAAAAGTTTTTTCTCCGATTTGACAGCTTATTGACTTCATTTTTGAAACGGCTGTTTTGTCATTTCAAATAGATGTACAAACATGGGAGTCAAAATGCTTTTCCAAACAAAACAATCCGCTAATTCACACAACGTGAGCAATAGCTGTTGACAATTTATTGGGTCCTGTCCTGCTGCTACCGAAATTTTCTGCGCGTCAAAAATTTGTTTCGCACGTGGCTGAAATTGCGGTTGTTTGGCGAATAATTTACGGGCATCTGTTGAAATTTCAAAAGACTATTGCTCTCTTAGGCTTGTTTCAGTCCACATGTGAAATTCAAGCACGAGACAAAGAAATAATAAAAATATGGCGAGATTTGTTGCGACGGGTGTGATGCGTTCGCGCACATTCGATGAGTGTTGTTACACAAATAACTATCACTTTTACCGGTGAGCCTCGGTAGAATTAGACTGGCGGTTAGGTTTTTTTTTACATGGCTAGCTATTTTTGGTAGTTGCTGTTTTAAAATCGATAGCATCAACCCACTAGCTGGAAATTTAAAAAACAATGTAAATTTTATATGGTCTCGTGTTTTTATGACCCTGATCGTATACCGTTTGTGTTTTATCGCACGTTTTTGCGTTTTAAAAATGCAATGATGTGGATTGAACTTTACGTCAGGGTGATAATAGTAAGTTTTTAACGTGCGCAGAACAGGGCTTCGGACTAAAAGAAAAGAAGTATTGTATTCGGTTACGCCAAACTATAAGCCTGGAATGGATGTTGTTGATGTGGTTATTCAAAAATTAATGGGTTTTCGTTGTCTCTTGATCAGGGACATCTTTTACTTTACTTTTGTAATTTTTTTGGTTCTGCGACGCAAATGCGTTTGCAGACGTAGAAAGGGAATTAGTTTCATAAGCAATTCAAATTAGCTCGAGAAGTTCTGTGCTATGTACCGGTATCTCAGCTCAGCGACTGAGGTTACTTCCGAAATTTTGAATAGCTGCGTCAAGCATGAAACTGATTTTGTGTCTTTGCGTGCATTGAGTCGCAGAACTAAAAACGGTAACAATGAGCCGTTTCAGGCACCGTGGTCCCGTGATGATCAGCAGCAGCACGCATTCTTCGATGAGCACGTCAACCTGTGAAACGTTGTCCGTTGCTGATGACATTTTTGGCCTGGATCGTGAACGCAGTCAGCGACGCCGTGAAACATTACTCCGCTATGGGTGCTGGATGCTTGCCATCGTAGTCGCCAGTTTCGTCGTGGTCGCTCTGTTTGTCGCCGTCTCCCTACTGTTCTGGGATTCCACTTCGACATCGTTAACGGCGTCATCGGCTGCTCCGGTAGCAACACTTGATGGTTTGTATGTCGCTAACACTGGTGGTATGTCCTCGAGTGAAACGAAGCCGGCTGAGAAAATGTTGGAGGGTTGGTCGCTTAAAAAGACGAATTTATCAGAAAGAAAGAAGCCCCTGTTAGATAAACGGACAGAAGGGCCAAAGTCAAGTGCCACTGATCAACCGAAGCCGTCAGAAACTACGCCAGAGATAGGTGGTCGCATCATGTGGTCCTCAGTAAACATCAGCAGAAATAATGCTCGTGTAAAACCGCCGAGGAGAAAGTCGTCTCAAGAAAATCGCTCGAATGTACTGGCGACGACAGAGATTACACCAACCCAGGCAGTATCACCGTCAGTTGTTGAGAACGCTGAAATGTTAGCAGGTGACGTAAACGGGATTGATAAAACGATTCACACAACGACCGAAGCGAAAGAACGGATCGCTGATGAAGATGGAAGAACAACTGATGGTGATCAGCTGAAGGACACCACAAAGCGACAACAGCAGCAGCAGCAGCCGATCGCCAATCATTCCTCAACTGCGGCCACTGTAACGGCTGGCGACAGTGTCAACACGGTGGTCAGCACCGAGCACAGTTTGTTGCACCTGTTGAATTTGAACATTCGCGCAGAAATCTCAACAATTCCAATGATTAACATTATTCGACCGACTGTGCTGGGCAACCAGAGTGAAAGTGCTGCTGATTCGAGTGATGTTTTTGAAGGAAACCACTTTGCTGACGTACTTTCAAAGCCGGCGGCGAGGGAACAACTGAAAGTTGCGGACGAAGAAAACAAATATTCTATGAAACCCATCAACCGAACCATTAGTAACTTTAGTTCCAAGGAGGCAATCGTTTGCTACAACGTTAACTTTACGAATGGATTCCGGGAATCTTCGCAGAACATTCTCGAGGCCCTGAATTTTAACGGTGATCCTTGTGATGACTTTTACGAGTATGCTTGTGGCATTTGGCCATTGAAACACCCACTGCCTCCGTCAGAGTCGAAGCATTCCATTTACACACAGGTCGGTCAATAGTCAGAAGCTACCTGAAACAAGTTTGAAACACCACCATCTGCCATTTGGTTTCCATGCCGCACATGCCATACCATGTTTAAATAATAATTTAGGTGCGTTTGACTGTGGCGCGTGAAATCCAAACGGCAATTGAGAACATCAGCATTCCTGCAGCAGATCCCGTGGACCAACTTCTTCGTCAGTTCTACGACAAGTGTGTCAATGCAACAGAATTGGATTCAAAAGGCGGACAGCCACTGTTGGACATTTTGAACAACACGGACGAGTCGATGAGACCTTTGCCAACAGGTTTTCGTTTTTTTATTCAATTGTTTTTGTTTTTCTTCTGTTTTGAACAAACGTTATTCGACTTATTCGCGTTTGTGCGCAGGTCCTTGGCCTATTATTGAGCCATCATCTGTTCGGTCATCAGTAACGCCAATCGAAGCTCTGATTGGTCGATTGAAGCGCGATTACGGTGTCGACACAGTTGTGTTTACTTACGCGAACGCATATGAACTTAACAGTAGCCGAGCAGTGTTGTTATTCAGTGGATCTATGCTTCCATTGGGTTTGGGTATCTTTAAGCAAGAATACTATCTGAATGATTCAATTCACGGCGATGTGATGAATGCGTATGCTGAGTTGATATACACTGTCGCATCCCTGTTGGCAAACGAATCTAACGCTGGTTGGTCATTTGTTCATTGTGTCATTTTTGAGCGCATTCACTTATTGCTCAAAGAAAAAACTTTCGACCAAGTACATACTGCCCCAGGAATCAGTGTGGCATGGGACGACGTCCACGAAATTGTGGCATTTGAAAAAAGACTGGCAGCGTTGATTGATTGGTCAATGTACAACGAGTACGGCACGGAGCTGTGGACGGTCACGAGGCTGCGCCATGAAATTCCCGGTTTCGATTGGGACTCGTGTTTTAGTAATCTCTTGCCCGATGTATTGCTTGAACATTACGATGATCAATTCTCGATTGAAATGAATTCACCGATTTTTATGAAAAAGGTTGTTTAAAAAATTTAAAAAAAAAGTTTAAAAAAAAGTTTTTTTTTTGAAAAAATATCCAAAAAATTGCGAGTAATGTTTTCAACAGCTTGCCACTTTGCTCACCAACACCGATAATCGCATCGTGCGAAATTACGCCATTTGGCGACTGGTCAAGTATTCCTTGTTCGCGCTTGGAAAAGATTTTCGTGTGGTAAATTTTCAACAGGCGTTTGTATGTTTGTGTATTTCTCACTATTTGGATTGTCAACTATTGATCACAGGATTCAAATTCAAATTATACTGTTTCAGGCTGAAGAGCGATTCGAGCAAGTGTTGCATGGAACACAGCAGTCATCGGTGTCCTCCAGAGCGGACGTCTGCACACAGCTCGTGCGAGGACGCTACGATCTCGCAGGCCTCGGCATCGCTGTTGCACGCGTTTTCATTCGTCAACAGTTCTCGACAACGGTTGACCAGGATCGCAGGGAAGTGCAACAAGTGGTCAACAACATCAGGCTGATGTTTGAAGTGATGGTCAGCTCAGTTGTTTTGTTGTATCACACTTGTTCCAGGGCTCCAAAAGCAATTATGTAAATGCTAAGGTTACAATTGTTCGAGATGGTTAGCAACATTAATTCTTGAGTAAACTTTGTAATCTTTGCATTAAAAATTGTCGATTTTGCTGCAGATAGCCAATCTAACGTGGATGGATCAACAAACAAAAATAGCTGCTCTGAAAAAAGCACGTCGCATGGTGGCTAATGTTGCTTATCCTGATTGGCTGTGGAATGCAACGCAGCTGCGCCATTTCTATAAAGGTACATTGACTTTTTTGGTTTTCGCGTAAATGTTCGCCCGTGTCAAACGTTTTCAGATTTCCCATTACCCGTTGGCAAATCATTTTGCCTGTTGAATCTATTGGAACGCTCATGGGCTGTTACGAAAAATATGGAGTCGATTCTTGAGCCTTATAATCGTCTTAGTTTTGGTGGTCCACCCACTGCCACGGACGCTTGGTACAGTGCTCCGAAGAACGCGATTTCAATCCCAGCTGGTCAGTCTGTCTGCCTTGAGTTTTCTTTGCATTTACCAGTTTCAATCCCTTGAAATGAAACTGAAGAGCGCTTGATCGTGAGCAGGCGAACTGCAGCCACCATTCTACAAATACGGCTACCCGATGTCCGTGAACTATGGGGCGGTCGGTGCGGTGATTGGCCACGAGATGAGTCACGGTTTCGATCGACGTGGAGCAGCATTTGACGCTGACGGCAACCTCAACGACTGGTGGACATCGCAGTCGCAGTGCGCGTCATGAAAATTTGATTTCAGGAATGATCATAAAAACTGTCTCGTAGTTCTGCAATTTGTTTTCAGCCGAAATTTTCTCAAGCGCATCAAATGTCTCTCCGATCAATACTCGAAGTTTTGCATTCCTTCGCTTGGTTGTGTCAACGGTGAACGAACTGTGGATGAAAATCTGGCAGACCTTGCTGGTCTGAAAGCGGCTTACTTTGCGGCGACCGCAGACAGTTGGACTGAAAAGCGAGGTTTGTGTCGTTTTGTGGTCGGCGATGCCGCAACAAGAAATTCATGGACAGATGAAGCCTATTCTTCACGCCAGTTCACGGTGCTTCGCTTCATGAAGCAATTCAAAATTATTCACTTCCTTTCACTACAACTGTTGAAGCTTGCGCTTATTCATCGCGGTTGAAGCGAGCCGTGAAGTAACGTAAGGGATACATATATATGCCTTAAAGCAGCTAATCAGCGTGCTAGATTGAAACTTACAAGTGTGCAGTGGAAGTTATAAACATTGAATTGTTGAACGTAGTTGTTTGCAGACATTCGCCTTCCATTGCTGGAATCGTTCACTGCAGAGCAAATATTCTTTCTGAGCTACGCCTCGTTCTGGTGTGGCACAAGCACCAAGGAATCGTTGGAGAACCAATTGTTGACGGACAGTCATGCACCGGATCGATTCCGAGCGATCGGCCCTTTGCAGAATATACCACAATTCGCACACGCCTTTCACTGTCCGCTTGGCAGCAACATGAATCCAAAACAAAAATGTGATATTTGGTGATTTTTAAGGTTTTGTTTCGTTGAGAATTCAGCGTGTAAATATTAATTGTTGTTGTTTAGTTTGGTTACAGTAGCTCTAATAAATTGTTAGCATTGCGTGGGGTTGGGTGCTGCTGTCAGCTCAACAGAAACTGCAATACAAAATGGGACAACGCGCATGCCAATTGAAAACTAAATAAGAGCTTTGAAAAAAATGCAAAATGGCAAAATTCGGTGATAAGTTTTATTTGATCAGCCAGTTCTTTGTTCATCTGTGTATGGGTATAAATGGTATCTTTTTGCCTTCAGTTACAGAGACCTTTTAAAATTTTCAGGTCATTTTTTAACGTTCAGCAAAAAGCAGAAACGCCGATCAACCGCGAACATAATGTACGTTTTGTCATTTGATTTTTTGATGCGCCTATATTTCCTCCGGTGATTTTGTATCAGCGTTCGTCAACTGATTCAGGAAACTTCCATTGGCATTGGCATTGGCATTGCTTGTGAGCAGTAGCCTGGCTCAGCCAAGGCAACCTCCATTGCCCAGACCAGGAGACAGTGGCCCACCGAAAAAACCACCTCCAAACGATGGTGGACCGGTAAAGTAGATTTTTTAAACAAGAAAAATCTGTTTTGATGCCTTTTCCAGATTTCCGTTTTGATGTTTTCAAATGCACTTCCTGAAAAAAATCAATTTTAAACATGCAGTGTAAAATGCGCACGGACAGAGTGTATTTTAGGGTGGTCCACGTCCGCCACCGCACGAGCCATCGAGCGAGTCGCCGCCACTGATGGACGATACGTCCGTGAAACCAGACCAGACGAAACCAACACAAAGCATTGAATTCATTGTTGGCAACTTGCAAGACAGCTCGGATGAACTCGGCGGATTCACTGTTTGGGTTGGGTCACGGTTGTTTGAGAACCACAACAACAGTGTTTGGCGAAACCGCAAAAACCGTGTCCATTCAGACACAAAAGCACAGCTCTTTCAAAGCTATTGGAAAGATTATTTGTGTTCAAAACTTTTGTGTTCAAAAACGTTTCTTTACAACCAGATTATTTTTTGCCAGCTGCTCGACCAGCAGACGCCGGAGGCATCCGACCATTTTGCGCAGACCGCAACTGGCTCGGAGCCGCCCGAGTTCGGGGACGGTCCAATGAGTAGCGATCACTCAAACGGTTTCAAGGACATGAACGTCGACATGGTGTTTCCGCAGTTCCTGACCTGTGCCACCAACATGTCCGCTTCCACGGTCAGAAACTGAACACTGTTGCATTTAGAAAAGTTTTTTGAGTGCAAAACCCGATTAACAGGCCTATAATCTGAGACAAAACGTGCATAGATTGCGAACTGGGCGAGCACCGATCAAACAGACCCTGTACGAGGCGAGTGGGCGTCCGGCGATTCGAACTACCAGCTGCACCCAGATGAGACTGGCTTCGGCATTGTCTCCGTTGTGCAGCCAAGCAAAATCTACTACATTCGCAAGGATAAATCGGAGTACATCAACTTGTTTTTGTTTTGTCACTGAGAAAACGTTGCAGCTGATTGAACTTGCTACAAAAACGAACTTACCACAGCTCGTTATAACACGTGAGCTCAACTTTAGCCGCAAACGCGTATCTATCTTGCTGTATTTAACACGTGAAGAAATTAGTAGCAACCTTGGCAGTAAAACTAATGGCAACGTTTTCTCGTGGTTTCTGTCCAAAAGATTGCGTCAATAATCTCAAGTGTTGCTGATCAGAATGACCGGTACAACGTATCGCGACATTGGCCTTGTTAACATTGCTGACATGACGTTCTTGGACGAGCTACGCCTGCATCTGTGCAATGTGCGTATTTGCGGTTCTTACTTTTTGCGTCCGCAAATGATTTTTCAACCTTTTTCTTTTGTTTTAAACATTAATACCAATCTCCTTTCAGGACTACTCGGAATACTACGGGGTAAGCAGAAGAGTACAACTTAGGCAATGCAATTTACTTGATTTGCGAATTTCAAAACTTGTGAAACTTTTTCAAGTAGAAAAAACACTTTAGAGCCGTCGCCATCGCCGCACGAAGCGCAGCGGAGACGACTACGGATTCACATCGTGCACAATGAAATAGATAAAAGATTGTTTGAACGTGAAGTTCAATCGGATTCAGAAATAAACGTTCTGTCTGGTGAATAAATCTAGTCACTAATTTACTACCAGTATGGATTTGCGTGTACTGTGCAGTAGTTTCTTCGCATCTAATGGCTATGAATCACACAAGTTTATGGAATTTCTTGTGTGCCTGATATTGTTCGAAACTATTATAATAAATGAGTATTAATAATTTTGGTTTGAAGGGTCTTTTCTCAACGTTTTTTCTCTTTGAATGTACCGTAACTTTGCTTCAGGGATGAAGTCACGTACACAGTAAATCAACAATGCATTGACCGTTTCTGCACATGAGCATGAGTCGTACCGTATTACCCCCAATAAACCCCCATGGGGGATTAATACGTCAGCGACTTTCAGGGGTGGGGGTTTATTGGTGGGGGGGGGGGATTATTGGTGGGGGGGGGTTTATTTTACAAAAAATTCTAGGGATGGGGGTTTGTTGAAAAATGGCAAAAATACATTGCATGGCAGGCAAGAAAGTCGCAGAAACTTCTACTCTACATAGAAATTTCCTTTTATAACAGCCTTTTGTAATGAAATTACTATTAACTCACACATTTGGGGCCTTTGGTAGCACAATTTCATCATTTTCACTGCAACCAGCCACTGAATTCGCTGGGTATGTGTTTCAAACAGGTCTCCAATAATCCCCCATGGGGGATTATTTGTGGGGGGGGGATTATTCGGAAACTGGTCGGGGGGTGGGGGTTTATTGGTGGGGGGGGGATTAATGGTGGGGGGGGGGGTTTAATGGGGGTAATACGGTATTACAAAAAACGGCAAAATAAAAAAGTGAAAAATCCTAGTGCATCCACGATTGTTTAGTTTACTCAGGTGGGCTGACTTTTCAACTAAATTCCGCGTGGTTCTTCATGGCCATATATGAAACAAACAGCTGAAATTTTCAAACTAGAAACCGACAACTTATAACTCTGTGAAAGTTGGTTTTTTTTATCTGAGCCATCCTGCAATAAAATGTAAGTACCATGTGCAACGTTGAAAGCTTTCATTCAACAGTTAATGAACTTATTGCAGGTTAATAAATCACAAAAATTGATGCAGGATCTATTTGGTGGTTGTTTGCATGCTCACAAGGCTGTCGCTCGCTCAGCCGCCTCCCCCTCCCAAATATGGACAGCCGCCACCGCCGTTGTGGGGCAATTATGGGCAGGGTGGGCCAAATAGCTACGGGGCACCACCGAAGCAACCGCCACCGGAAGAGGGCCAGCATAAGGTGCAATGAGTGCTTTCGCAACTAATCGATTTCATTGTTTCTTTATTCAGCTTTGATTTTTTTGTACACAAATAATAATTGACATTGCAATTTGATGTGTAACCAAGTGGAGAGAAAAAGTCAAAAATATCAAGGAAAAGTTTGAATGAGTTGTTTGAATATGCAGGCAGGCCCACGTCCGCCGCCCAACCAGCCAGCCCAGCAGCCGCCGTCGTACATGAGCAATCCGGACGTGAAGCCGAACCCATCGCAGGCAACACCGAGCGTCGAACTTGAAGTGGGCAACCTCGCTGACTCAACCGACCTACTGGGCGGATTCACAGTTTGGGTACGTTTTTGAAAATTTGTTCTTATGCTCTGATTATCTGCTTCTTACCTTATAACTGAAGGCAAAACGGCAATATTTTTCAAGAGTATTGTTTTGGTTGTTATTGTCGATGTCTGAAGAGTCGTTCATGAAGCAATGTTTAGTGACGCATGAGCATCACAGCTACAATGTACACACGTGTCACTAAATACCGTAAAGTCTTGCATATAAGGTTCCTCTCACTTATAAGACCCCCACCCAAATGTGGGCGGAGTGTCACACGGCGGGAAACCAAAAAATTCAAAATTTTGACTTGGTCGAAATCCTCCCCCGTTTATAAGGCCCGGAATTCCTAATGTTCGCTTTATAAGACCTCCTCCCACTTATAAGGCTGTCACACGAAATTCCACTTTTTTCAGAAATTTTTGATTTTCAAATTTATATAAGGAGACCTTATATGCACGACTTTACGGTAGTGCTCCATGAATGACATCTGAATTGCAGAATTTTTGCAGTTTTTTTGCACGTTGTTTTTTCAAACTTCCCAGCTCCTTGATCAACACACGCCAGAAGCGTCGACTGATTTTGCAAAGACGGCCATCGGACAGAAACCACCCGAGAACGGCGACGGCGAAATGGCTGCGTACAGCCAATCAGGCTTCCGGAAAATGAAGGTCGACGTTGTGTTCCCACAGTTCCTCACGTGCGCCACTAATCTGTCTGCGTCAACGGTGCGTGATCATGCATTGAGCGTTTGGCTTGATGTTAGAAGAAAACGCATGATTTCAATTTGCAGCCAGCTTTTTGTTTCGAGATTTTCTGAGTTGCAGTACAACCTGTTCCATTATCCTCTTGCCATTTTCACCCATTCCGCACTACGTTCTTATCTCTTGGTGGTTGTGCTGTGCAACACTATCTGAATGGTGCTACTCTGCAGATTGCCACCTGGGTGTCGTCGAAGCAAAAGGATCCGGTGCGTGGCAAGTGGGCGGCAGGTGACGCGAACTACAAGTTGCAACCGGACGAGGCCGGCTATGGGATCGTGTCGGTGGTGAAGCCGAGCGACATGTATTACATTCGGATGAAGGCCGATGAGTGAGCAGCAGCACCAGTCACTGCGCCAGTCGCACACTCAAACATAAAACTCACCAAACACTCTCTCAAACAAGTCCATGCCAACATCCACAATCCAAATACATGTATCATTCCATTCCAAAATTTTGAAAACATGGATTTTGGCATGGATTCGAGCACTTTTTAATTGTGTAAGAAACTGACCAACATGGTCACTAAAACTGCAATGCACGATTCTCGATAACGAGATCGAATCTTTCATTTCAGAATGCGGGGCACAACTTACCGTGACATCGGCTTGATTGAGAAAGATGACATGACGTTCTTGGAAGAGATGCGCAAGTTTTTGTGCTACGTTAGTCGGGCGTTGTTTGATTTTTTTATGAATCTTTAAAAAACCTAAAAACAGAAGCCAAAAACAATTTTCTTCATTATTTCACGACAGGACTATGAGGATTACTATGGGGTAAGTGGCGTTTCAACAGTATTGGTTTCGCAGTTATTACTACACAATAATGTTGCACAGTCCCCAATAACAAACAGGCAGGCTGCTTTGGTGGGTATCTTGCATGTACGGAATGGCCGAGTATACCTAGCAGCTTTTTTCAGGGTGACAGAAGCGCGCGAAATTTGAATGAAAGAAAAAAGACGTTCAGAAACCCAATTGTGTGCCAAATTTGACGTGCTTTTTTAAACTCATTAGTTTTTTGTGCTACATTCTGTTCATGCTCTCTGCCTTGCACACCAGATTTGGCATTACCTTGGCATTCTTGAAAAAGACAATTCCTAGCCTGCGACTGATCCCGCCTTGATGGAGAACACAAGGACTGCCTTATTTATTCGGCCATACTGTAAAAGACTTGTGGCGTGGTTGTTTTTCTGTGGCTGCGTGCAACATATTGTGTTTCTTCAGCAGACTGCGCCAGCTTCCTTTTTCCAATCTCAACTTTGCAGACGCGCCGCCGACGCAAGCGCAGTGGCGATGACTATGGATTCACGTCATGCACAATGAAATGAAGCACGTCAGACACAAACAATACAGCACCACTGCTTTTGTGCTTGGTTGTTTGCCCATACTCCGGTCCGGTTCACATAAATTCTACAATTAAAAAGCTTGAAAATTATATGATGGCTCTCGCAAGATATGTTTTTTAATCTTACATCTTGGTTGTCAAATGCCTCTATTTCATGATTTTAATGTACGTGCCAAAGTTTCATCAACGTTTTGTTTGTTCAGGTTTCACTTCAGCACACAAGCATGATTTGGGAACATTGAAATGAATTCCAGTGCAATACATCTAATGACATATGGCACACATGTATCTCGCGTCATCCATTGCAAAGGACGACTTGTCATAGCAAAAGTCTTGCAATACTTTACCAAAGATTTGTTGTTAAGATTTGAAACGATAAAATTTAAAAAACGTGGCAAAAATGTAAGAACTAGTTTGGTTGCTTTACTATGATATTTTATTTTGGTCCCGCAACTCAATGCGCCCATAGATAGGTTAACAGTTGCATGCAGGACGCGGGAATTCAAAATTGGTAAAGTGATCCGAGTCCCCTGAATAGGGTCGAGTCACTTAGACGACTTTGAATTGCCATATAAAGATTGAAACTAGTTTTCTTTTTACGTCTGCACACCCATTCAGTCGCAGAACTTAAAAAATGATAAAAGTTCAGTTATCAATTTTGAGCAAATTTAATAAAAAAATTACAGGAACAGTAAGTTTCTAGCAGTGATTATATTGTTGGTTCACTGTGTCGACTCAAAGCAACCACCTCCATCGCCAGGACCAGACCGTAAGTCTAATGAAAAATGTCACACACAATAAATAAGAACCACACACACAACTCATTCAGCATTTGGACCTGCACCAGGCCCAATGCCTGGACCTGGCCCTGAAACTGGTAAATTTGGCAGCAAAGCATGGAAGCCGCCAGTTTGTTCGACAGGGCAATGTGGACCACCTCTTAAACCACCCGAGGGGCAAGGCCAGGTTAAAAGAATTTGACTGTTTAACCACAGTTTTTTTTCCGCTAAAAAAGGTCAAACCAAAGTTAATAAATACGTTCTTAAAGGTTTCAATTGATGCCAACCACAAAGGTTTTATGTGCACATCTCAGCAAGGACCACGGCCAGATTTGTACAAGCCGAAAGGACAGCCGCCAGGTCTGATGTCTGATTCTGCTGTGCGACCCAATCAATCGGAGCCAACGAAAAGTGTCGAATTTCAAATTGGCAACCTTGCCAATGCAACCGATGAACTTGGAGGATTTGTTGTGTGGGCAAGTGAACTTTTTGGCTGTCATTTGGTCTGAATTGGCTCATTGGCTGAAGTTTTGGGTATAAAGGACGATTTCTACTGCATTGGGCATTGAATCTCGGCACAAATTTTTGTTTTTCGTCTGAAAATACAACCGAACGCCATTGAAATCGAACAATATTGAACAATAGTTCAGCTATACGTACCCGTACCACTGGTAACACCAGCTCAACAAAAGTAACACTTTCACGATTTTGTGCAACAGGTAAATGTGCTGCATAGTCTTGCTGGGTTCAGCTGCCAGTGGCAGCTCAACGATTTGTTGCTTAATTTAGTTGAATGTGCGTTCTTGATGCACTTGAACAACAACTTTATTTTGCTTAACGATCAGGATTGAACTCGTCACACATATGCTCATTACTCCCACAAAGGTCACAAAATGTAAATCTATGACCGTGTTTGTCAGATGCTGAATCAGCAGACACCCACTGGATCGGGGACATTCGCGAAGACGGCGGTCGGAGAGGAACAACCTGAAAATGCGGACGGCACTATGGCGCAGTATTCGAAGGGTTTCAAGGACATGACCGTGAACACCGTGTTCGCACAGTTCGACACCTGTGCGCCCGACATGTCCGCGTCCACCGTATGTGCACAGCGGACAAATCAGTGGAGCGTGTGATTTTATTCCAAATGATTTGAGCCCTGAGCACTCGGTTATAACATACAGTGCAGTAACGTTGCATTGTCAACAATGAATACACACAAACACACGGCATTTCGCACATTGTCTGCAACTGTGTATGTGCGCGTGAGTGTTTGTTCATGACTTTTGTCACAGATTGCACTTTGGGCCGCGACAAAACAGCGTGATCCGGTGCGAGGCGACTGGGCATCCGGTGATGCAAACTACAAACTGACCCCGGATGAGACTGGCTACGGTATTGTGTCCATCGTAAAACCAGCAAACATTTACTACATTCGCAAGAATATCACCGAGTTAGTTCGCTGAAGATTATTCATTCGATGCAAAACTAACGGCACGATCTGAATGCGAATTGTTCCTGGTGTAATCTGAAGAAATGATGCTGTTTCAGAATGCAAGGTACGACATACCGTGACATTGGACTGATCGACAAAGAAGACATGACGTTCTTGGACAATGCACGCCAATATTTGTGCAAGGTTCGCAGAAAAGCAGAAGTCGCTCTTTAGTGTGGTGATAATGCAAACACTGCTTTTTCAGGATTACGAAGAGTACTACGGCACTAACTCTGAGGTAAGAACCTGACCCTTTCAAAGTTCACACATTGAATTTTGAAAACATTGAAGTTTACATTGAACACATGCCAACGCTAATGATTGCATTGGATGAAAATCATTTGCTGTTCCAGCGACGGTCAACAAAACGAAAGTTGATGAAACGAAGTGGTGACGATTACGGTTTCACATCATGCACCATGAAATAGAACATCGTCTGAATGGGAAGGTTCTGAGATTGAGATGCAAAATTGTACGAGTGTGCCAACAAAACAAAAAGATCCACATGTGGTCCACTCGTCCACACATCCACATCCACATTGAAAATTGAAAAAAGGTCAATTTGCATTAGCACAAAAAATAAATTAGATTCATTTTAATTGCTATTTTGGACTGATTGATAAAAACTTTAAAAAGAGCGATTTTTCTGACCGTGTACAAGCAGAAAAAAGAGGTTGTTGGCCTACATAACTCACAAAATATATAGGGCGTTAATTAAAAGTAACTTCACGCCCTTAACTAGGTTCGTCTTCTTTCGCCGCTTTGCTTGGTACTATTGCGCCCCGCACGCCGCTTTGCTTGGTACCATTCCGCTCCGCAAAACTCCAGCCCGAAAAATTGCGGCCCGTTCAATTTTGGCACGAATAATTTTTCTAGTCCGGACGATTCGTTCCGACCCGGCGAATTTTCTGCAGAACGACCAATAAACTGCTGGGATTGGGTGGGACTCCCCAGCCTGGGAGTTGGGTTGGGTTGGGTTCAGGGGTCGAGCCCGATTTTTGGCGAATCCGAGGGGGGGTCCGCCCAAATTTGGGGGGGTCGTCCCGGGTGGGGGGGTCGACTTGGTTGGGGGGGGCTCCCGAGCGAGACCGAAAATTCTAGGGGGGGGTCCGAGCGAGACCGAAAATTCTAGGGGGGGGGTCGGCGGACCAAAATTTTTCTTGACTATGACATTGTCTGGGCAAAAAATGGCTAGTAGGGGTCGATTTGGTTGGGGGGGGTGGGTTCCCGAGCGAGACCGAAAATTCTAGGGGGGGGGTCGGACCAAAAGTTGTTGAATAAAAGTGCTAGAAACCACAGCATCCAGTCAAGGCCTCTCTCTAGTCTCTAGTCATACATTTTGCTTTGATTTTCGTTCGGGTCGGGACATCTGAAAGCTACACGAACGAGACACGCTGCACGGGTGAGACTTGATATTGAAGTACAGTATTGAAAACATTGACGTACAAAGTGGTAAATGTATAACAAAGTGGTACGTATACAAAAAACACAATATATATTGAGATACAAACATGCATATAATATAGATACCTACAAATGAGAGAAATATAGAGATATCCAAGAGAAAATGTCTCCATCGAAAGTCAAAATCAAAGGGGGGGGTGGTCAGACGGTCAGGATTTGGTAGGGGGGGTTGGGAAGGTCGAAATCTGGGAGGGGAGGGTCTGCCCCCCCCCCCAAATTCGAAAGGGAGGGGGGATTTTGACCAAAATTTAGGGGGGTTTGCCCGGGTGGGGGGGGGTGTCGACTTGGTTGGGGGGGGGATACCCCCCCCCCCCATCTCGACCCCTGGTTGGGTTGGGAGGATTGATTTTTTTGCATTTGCATTCCGCATTCAATTAACGCAATCGTAGATATGATTGCGAAAATGAAAATAAACTTCAGCAAAATTTAATCCCGAAACTACAGTCTATCTGGCTAATACATGCAACTCGCCGACTCCTCACGCTCCGCACCCTTGGGAACGGGATTCAGAAAAAATCATGTTTTTCATTGTTCAACGGTTTGTTTTCATTTACCGTATTACCTCTAATAAACCCCCATGGGGGTTTATTTCTTCAGCGACTTCTGGGGGTGGGGGTTTATTTTTTGGGGGGGCTTTATTTTTGGGGGGGGGTTTATTTGGAAACCATTTTTAGGAGTGGGTAAAATGGCAAAAATACCTTCCATGGCAGGAAGGAAGTCGCAGAAACTTCTACTCTACATAGAAATTTCCTTTTACAACAGCCTTTTGTAATGAAATTACCATTAACTCATCCATTTGGGGCCTTTGGTAGCACAATTTCATCATTTTCACTGCAACCAGCCACTGAATTCACTGTTTATGTGTATGTTTTTCTGGGTATGTGTTTCAAACAGGTTTCCAATAATCCCCCATGGGGGGATTATTTTTGGGGGGGGGGGATTATTTGGAAACTTGTCGAGGGGGTGGGGGTTTATTTTTGGGGGGGGGGTTTAATTTTGGGGGGGGGTTTAATAGAGGTAATGCGGTATTTCATGCCGAAAAAACATTCTAAATAAAAAACTACCGAATTCCAAAACGTCACAATGTCAAAAAATGTCTTTTTCGGTTGATTGACTGCGACGACGTCGTCTATGGTTTTTGGTTTAGTTTTTGCCTTTATGAAAAGAGCGTGCCGCCGCTGGCCGCTGCTGTGTGTCCGAAGCACAGAGAAGAAGAACGCAGCAGGTGACAGTATTTATTGACAATGTGAACAATCTTTGATTGAACAACAATGAATGGACATGGCGCAGCGCAGCCAATGAATCAATTGTTAAAAGCGGGATGAAAACCCTCGAAATCGTTGGAAGCAAGTTTTGTTATTTTGTTTGTTTGTTTTAAATTTGTTTTGAACACGCAGCAGCGGCCAGCGGTACGTTTGAAAGCAAAAATTATCGACGACGTCGTCGCCGTCAATCAACCAAAAAAACTTCAGTTTACTAATTTTTTACCAATCCAAACGTTTGGAATTTTGTAGTTTTTGATTTAGAATTTTTTCGGCATGAAAAAAAATAAACAAATTGCTGAACAACAAAAAACACCTGGCGCTTTTTTTAAAACGCACGCGCACGCGGCATCGGCATGATCATGCTCATGATCCACTAGCGCGCATGCACACGTTCCGGCCTCAACAAAAACTTGTTAAAAACGCAATTGTTCTGACATCTTCCTTTCTGAAGAGGCTTGGCTCAGGTTAGGATCATGTTAGGCTTAGGATTATGCTTTAGGATTGGATTATAATTAGGTCCGTTTAAACAATGTCCGACAACGAGCGTGTCGGTTTTTTTAGAAAAGAAGGGCAACCCAGTTTGGTTTTTTAAATTGAATTTTGTTCAACAACTTGCAATTTGCGAACCCTGGCAGAAACACTATGCAAATGATCTCGAATAAATTTTGATTTTGCTTTTTCAGTGTGTTTTGGTTTCATTGCATGATGCTTCGCGGGCCCACCGATCGCGTTTTCTTGTTGGTGACGCTGCTGGTGCTGCAACTGAGCGCAGATCTTTGTGTTTGTGACGAGTCACACAAAACGTCGACGTCCAGCGGCAGCAGTGAAGAAGACAACAGTGCTCGTCGTGACAGCAAAACTTTTAGCACTGGCGAATCAAGATTTCGGACACATCTGCTGAATCAGATCTACGAAAAAGTGACCAACGGTCTGCGCAATCGAACGGCCAGCAAGCAGTTGTACCTGAAGTTGCATGATCTCGATGACGCATTTCAGGTTTCTTTCCCATTGTTTCATTTCCTTTTTTGCCCGTCTCGGAATTCAAGTGCGCTGTGCGCTGCAAAGTGCGAGCGAATTGTGCTTCAAAGCGCGAAACGGTCCAGAGTCAGTGTTTTATTGTCGTTTCCAGGCTGCAAAACACGATCGTGCAAGCGGTAAAGATCCGAGCGGGCATGAAATGGTGGTCGCTGAGAAGAAACTACGACAGCATTTGCGACAGATTGGTCAGGAGCATGTGCTGGACGCTCTGCAGGCTCGGTTGGTGGTGTGCTGGTGGGGCGGGGGGCCAATGTCGACTGCTTGCGCTTGTGAACCTCCGGGAACAGTTGCGATTTGCGAAGCATGTTTCAATCTTTACTTCGCCTATCCGTTTCGTCATCATTTCTAACACAGGTACAAAAAGCACGAGTATCACGCGCATGACCGCGGCGCACACGAGCACCCGGTGAACAGTGCGCATGGCAAAACGACGTCGGATTTTGTCGATCCAAAGCTGGACTCGCTCTGGCGTGATGCGCTCGATGCCGGATTCACCGCGGAAGAATTACGCGATCTGAAGGTTGCACGATTTGGTCTGCTCTGCTCAGGTTCAGTGAAAGTTGAACGCACAATAACAGCGCAATGGTTGGGTGTTAATCTATGCACATGTGAAAAAAACTATTTATTTTTTTCGTTAACCCACCAGTTACAGAAACTTGAAGGTACCAAACACGGGTAGTTTTATGTAGAGTGGAGCGTCCCGTGGGCCACAGCCGTCGCCACACAAAACTGGGGACCGCGACAGCGCTCAAGCCCCATTCCCCATTATTTTGGGTTATTTTGCTGTCGCAATTCATGTCCTCCAGGTTGAATTTGGTCATCACGAAGCAAAAATTGGCGATTATCAGCGGACCGCGAGAGAACTGAATAAACTGTACACGGAACGAAATTCCGTTGGCGATGAGCTGCACCAGCACAACGAGACCGAGTACAAATGGAAAAATGAACAGTTGAAACGGAAAAATCACGAAATTCGCGAGCATTTGCAAGTGAGCCAGTAGAATATTAGCATTGTGGAGCTCAAGTGTAAGGAAAAACTGAAAAAAGGATGCAACGTGCAGTCGAACTGTGCATCATAGACATTCAGCTGATTGGATGTTTGTGACATTGTGACCATGTGCGAAGTGAGCGGTCACTGTTGTGCGTGTAGCGTTGTGTTTCCCGAATTGCATGACCTGCAACGGCGTATCAACGATGAGAAGCCGACGGAGACGGGCGGCTTCAAGCAGCCGCGTGTGCGTCGTCTGTGGGCGCTCGCGAAAGCGCGTGGCTTCACGCAGCACGAGCTGGACAGCATCCACGACGAGCTGACGCACTTTGAGCGACGGCTCGACAAACTGCAGCATTTCACGCGCGAGGCGGACGCGCACAAGAAGACGCTCAAGAAGAAGCCGGTCGACGGCGACGAGCACGACGGCGCACAGGCGTTCGCGCACAAGAAAGTGCACGAGCTGCACGCGAAGACCGAGAAGCTCGCGAACGACCTCGAGTCGCGCATTGTGCACTCGGAGTTGTGACCGTGTGCTGGTCGATGGAAAAAATTTCAATCGTTTTTTTTGTCTTTTTCTTGTCACGTCGCAGAAATATCTAGATATTCAGGTACGCTGCCTTCCCAATTCTCATTTTCTCTTTTCTCTTGCTTTTATCGTTTATTCATGTCACGCTCTTCTCTCTGTTTTTTTTCCCTTCTCACTCCTTTCCCCCACACCAATACACACATTATACCACAACACTAAAATTCGATTTTTTTTTCAAATTTTATATTTCTCCTTTTCAACCCCACGCTTCAATGGTCTGCGGGTACGTTCGTTACTGTGCTATTCTGGTTGTTTCGCAGCCTTTTTTGTTGGTTTGTTTTCTTCTCACATATTTATTCCAGAACATCGATATATTTTTTTTATTGTATAGTTTTCGTTGTTGGTGCTGTTTAAGAGACCGTCCGGAATTAGGAGGAACATTTTGGTAATACTCTGCCCCTAGCCGAAAATCGATTTCGCTCAAATTTGGTATGGAGGTACCCTTAGGTCCAACTAAGAAAAAACCGGCCCGCTTTTGGAATGAGACCCTTGTGGTGTGGCGCTACAAGTCTCCAAAGTAGGGTATGTCGTCGAAAAACGTCATTTTTGGCGTTTTGACAAACAACGTCTTGTAACGCAACACAGAAACGTTATCGAACATTGATGTTAATATGAAAAATGTAGTATTTTGCAAGGGCTTTCATGTGCTGTATTTAGTTTTTAAAAAAACACAAACCTTTAATTCGGTATAAACAAAATGCGTAAAAAAATCGGTGTCGAAAAATTCCAAAAATTTCAGTTTTTGGCTTTTTTTGCCTCAGCGTTTAGCTGGCCCCAAAATGTCTCTTCGCTATCTTTTTCGCAATAAAAAACTGGTCTGGAAAACATTTCAACAAGATGCAAACCGTTTGCTCTTTTGAGGTTTTTTTTGTTGCAAGGTTGGTTGAAAATTTTTTATTTTTGCTAGTATGAGCTTTTATTGTTTTATTAAGTCAACCAAAAAAACGTTTTAACTACAGTAACTAGTACCATTTATACGTAGTTTTGCACGCTCTTTCACGTGCTTTAATTTGTTTTAAAAAATACTAAACTGTATGTTTGGTGCAAACAAAAAATTTCTTCAAATCCCAGACTTTTGGTGTACCATGGAGAAGTTCATGGGCTCTGCAGTCACAGCGTTTTAACTTATCGTGTTTTTCTTTACACCATCATTTTCGCCGTAAAAAACTGGTCTAGAAAACAATTTAACAACATGCAAACCGTTTTCTCTTTTTAGTTTTTTCGTTACAAGGTTGGTTGAAAAGTTTTTATTTTTGCTAGTATGAGATTTTATTGTTTATTAAATCCACTTATAAAACGTTTTAACCAATGTTATCTATACCATTTATACGTAGTTTTGAACGATCTTTCACGTGCTTTAATTTGTTTTAGAAAATATTAAACTGTATGTTTGGTGCAAACAAAAAATTTCTTCAAATACCAGACTTTTGGTGTACCATGGAGAAGTTCATGGACTCTGCAGTCACAACGTTTTAACTTATCGTGTTTTTCTTTACACCATCTGTTTCGCCGTAAAAAACTGGTTTAGAAACATTGTTGATAGTCAAAAAAGAAACATCCGCTGTTTGCACTGCGAATGGGAAAACTCTGCTTCTCCTATTTTTGCCATCATAACCGAAAAACCACCACAAAATGTGATCAAACAACGTTTTCTAGCATGGAAATGCGTATCAAATACAGTTAATTTTGAATGTTCTTTCACGTGGTTGGATTAGTTTTTCAAAAGTTGAATTATATGCTTGGTGCAAACAAGAAATTCCTTCAAATCCCAGGTTTGGTGTACCAGCAGTTTATGATCTCTGTAGTCACAAAGTGTCAGTTATGGGCATTGCTCTTGGCACCGTCATTTTCAACGTAATAAAGTAGTCTAGAAATACTGCTTGTAGTGTAGGAGCATCTGCTATTGGCATTGCTACTGAGAAAAAGCTCCTTCACTCTTTTTTGGCTATATTATCAAAAACAATTATTGAATGAGTTAATGGTGTCTTATAAAATTGGAATCTGTGCAGATAAATGTAGTAAATTTTGAATATTCTTTCACGTGGTTATAGTTATTTAAAAACTTAAATAATATGTTTGGTACAAGCAGAGAAAAGAATTGTATTTAAGATTGTATCTGTGACGTCTCTAAGCAAAAAAAACAGTTGTTCAGAAAAAAGTGAAATATTTGTTATTAGTCACTTCCATAGCCGGTGTCTTTTGATCGTGACGAACTTCCAGAAGCTTTATTTTTGTTCTCTGCATTTCGACGTTGACGTTCAGCCGCGTCGCGTTCATTTTGCTGTCGACGAGCACGGTCCCTCTCCTCCTGCTGCCGCTGCCTCCGCTGCTGTTCTTCTGCCGCGGCTCTACGTTGACGTTCAGCCGCGTCGCGTTCATTTTGTTCACGACGAGCACGGTCCCACACCTCTTGCTGCCGCTGCCTCCGCTGCTGTTCTTCTGCCGCTGCTCTACGTTGACGTTCAGCTGCGTCGCGTTCATTTTGCTCTCGACGAGCACGGTCCCACACCTCTTGCTGCCGCTGCCTCCGCTGCTGTTCTTCTGCCGCTGCTCTACGTTGACGTTCAGCTGCGTCACATTCATTTTGCTCTCGACGAGCACGGTCCCTCTCCTCCTGCTGCCGCTGCCTCCGCTGCTGTTCTTCTGCCGCTGCTCTACGTTGACTGGGGTTTTGGTGTATTTGATTTTGATGTATTTGATGGTGTAAAGAAAAACACGATAAGTTAAAACGTTGTGACTGCAGAGTCCATGAACTTCTCCATGGTACACCAAAAGTCTGGTATTTGAAGAAATTTTTTGTTTGCACCAAACATACAGTTTAATATTTCTTAAATCAAATTAAAGCAAGTGAAAGAGCGTTCGAAACTACGTATAAATAGTATAGATAACATATGGTAAAACGTTAATATGACGTTGATATACGTGGATATATAAACAATAAAACTCATACTAGCAAAAACAAGAACATTTCAACCAAACTTTTGTAAACAAAAAAATCGAAAAGAGAAAAAGATTTGCATGTTGTTCGAGTTGTTTTCTAGACTTCAGTTTACGTGCGAAAATGATGGTGTAAAGAAAAACACGATAAGTTAAAACGATGTAGACTGCAGAGCCCATGAACTTCTCCATGGTACACCAAAAGTCTGGTATTTGAAGAAATTTTTTGTTTGCACCAAACATACAGTTTAATATTTTCTAAAACAAATTAAAGCACGTGAAAGATCGTTCAAAACTACGTATAAATGGTATAGATAACATTGGTTAAAACGTTTTATAAGTGGGTTTAATAAACAATAAAATCTCATACTAGCAAAAATAAAAACTTTTCAACCAACCTTGTAACGAAAAAACTAAAAAGAGAAAACGGTTTGCATGTTGTTAAATTGTTTTCTAGACCAGTTTTTTACGGCGAAAATGATGGTGTAAAGAAAAACACGATAAGTTAAAACGCTGTGACTGCAGAGCCCATGAACTTCTCCATGGTACACCAAAAGTCTGGGATTTGAAGAAATTTTTTGTTTGCACCAAACATACAGTTTAGTATTTTTTAAAACAAATTAAAGCACGTGAAAGAGCGTGCAAAACTACGTATAAATGGTACTAGTTACTGTAGTTCAAACGTTTTTTTGGTTGACTTAATAAAACAATAAAAGCTCATACTAGCAAAAATAAAAAATTTTCAACCAACCTTGCAACAAAAAAAACCTCAAAAGAGCAAACGGTTTGCATCTTGTTGAAATGTTTTCCAGACCAGTTTTTTATTGCGAAAAAGATAGCGAAGAGACATTTTGGGGCCAGCTAAACGCTGAGGCAAAAAAAGCCAAAAACTGAAATTTTTGGAATTTTTCGACACCGATTTTTTTACGCATTTTGTTTATACCGAATTAAAGGTTTGTGTTTTTTAAAAAACTAAATACAGCACATGAAAGCCCTTGCAAAATACTACATTTTTCATATTAACATCAATGTTCGATAACGTTTCTGTGTTGCGTTACAAGACGTTGTTTGTCAAAACGCCAAAAATGACGTTTTTCGACGACATACCCTACTTTGGAGACCTGTAGCGCCACACCACAAGGGTCTCATTCCAAAAGCGGGCCGGTTTTTTCTTAGTTGGACCTAAGGGTACCTCCATGCCAAATTTGAGCGAAATCGATTTTCCGTCAGGGGCAAAAATGTTCCACCGGTTTGCGGACGGTCTCTTAATTAAACGGTTCGCCAATATTATGAAACTGGTTTAGTATCAAAAATTTATTTCAGCAAAGCCGTTTGAACTAAATTTCACACACCACTCGTAAGTGAGTGGTTGAAATTTTACAATTGCCACTAGCGATTTTATGCTTTTTGCCACGTCGGTTACTATCTATTTTTTACAGTTTTACATTATTCAAGTATCAAACAGTTTTTACAGTGTGCAACTGACAAGTACCAACAATGTGGCGGTGGCATTATAACCATTATGCCAGAAACAAAAAATGCCAACTCGATTGTTTTCATCTGATAAGCAGAATCAAAAGCGCGATACGTAAATGTAAAGTTTTGTAAATTCGCTTGCTGGCTTATGGCTTCTTCTTTGGCATTGCTCCACAGGAGCTGTCGCTGATTTCTGGTCAAAGTAAAAAACAACTATTTTTGATGATCTCTTGATTTTTGGATGGCACATCCAAAGTTGCTCTTCGTTTTTTTTCTTTGATTTCAGGTGACCGGTATCAGGTTGAGAGGCGAGCAGAAGGATGACGTCAAACGCAGGCCGGTTGTCGCTGTTGATTCAGCTGCTGTCAGTTTCATTGATCGTCACTTGCGGCAATGCACAGCAACGTTAGAACCACTTCTTCGTTCCGGTTTTTGAATCGCAATCTATTCGATCGTTTGTGCAGTTGTAGTCTGAAGATACTGCACACTGTTGTGACAGTAATACTGCTGAACCGCAAACGAACGCAGGCAAGCAGACGATAGTGCAGCAGCAGTGTGTCACCCACTTGGGCGCGATTGGGTGTTACTGCAACATCTGTGTTTTGGCAGACTGGTGCTTTCAGCTCAGAAAAAGGTGAAATGAATGGACGTGTTTGCAGGCCGCTTGTGTGAATCGATTGACGCTGCGTTCGTTTTCGACAGCTCACAGACGATTCCAGCGGAAGTCTTTCAGCGGGTATTCTGTGTTCTTCGCGTGTCTTTGTGTCGATCAAGCGCAACGCAACTTCAATTCATCGCCTAAAGTTAGACAACGACGCAGATGAAACAGTACGCCGAGAGCTACGTGCAGTTGTACGCGGGCATCGGCTCATCGGTCGGCAGCACACAGGTCGGCGGCGCCGTGTTCACGGAGGTGCTCTGCTCCAAGTGGCCGCTCACTCGCTACCAGAGCGCCCAGGATCTGATCGTGGCGATCGCACGCCTCCAACAGTGCACCGGCGTCACGGACATCTCGAAGTTTGTCTGTCGCATTGTCTGGTGCACTTTGCGTCATTCGCTGCGCATAACGATGCTCGATTTGCGGTTGACAGTACTGCCATGTTCTCCCACGTCGCTTTGATGTGACGCTTCGCTCACTGACTTTTTGTTTCGTTTGCGTGATTTCACAGCAGCACTTGCATCGCGGTGCCCGCCGCAAAGTCGTACAGTCTTGTGCGGTCTTGTCATCTGTGTTTCATCAGAATGTATGATAGTTTTCATGCTCGTAGAAACTGTGTTTCAGTGCCTTGTTGGAAGCTGCTCAAATCATCAACGGCACTGGCAATCGAGGCAGCGCTGCTTGTCGCAATCTCGTGCTTTTCTCTGATGGACTGTTAGTTTTCTTCACCGAAACATAAATCCCTAATCTCATATTTTTTCAGACTTTAAATAGAAACGAACTTTTATCAACTTGATTTGTTCATCTTGCCACAGACGGAGTGGTAATTACGTAAGACTGCTCAGTGCTCATGCTCGGTTCTTTCAGATACGATCACGGTCCAAATCCAACTTTGACAGCGCAAAAGTTGAAAACTGACTTTGGCATAACGGTTGGTTGCTTGTAATTTCCAAGCACCAGTTGTTGAGAAATACCATGTGTGTATCTGTATCGGCCTGTGTAGTTTTGTTGCATTCGTTATGTTTCCAAACCCCAGCTGTTGCAAATCTTGTTGCATCATTTCTGTTGTTGTTTGTGTGTCACCCGTACGACGGCATGGTGGAACGTCGTGAATGCGCCTTCCTACGGCGAATCGGTGGCAGTGCGTGCGCACCGGAGCATTGCTGAACACTGCAAACGTGTGCTGCAGATCGTGTGCGTTGCGGTCGACGGCCTGCAGGGTGCCAACTACACACAGCTGCTCGGCATTGCTGACAACCAACCGCAGAGGGTGCTGCCGCTGCAGAGCGCACCTTTTGGACGCTCTTTCAAAGCGCCACCGCAGTTGCAACCGATTGGCGAAATGAAAAGTACGATTGAAATGCATGGCTTTTGGTTTTTGTCTTGTTGTTTAGACCAGTCGGACGCCACTGACACATAATTTCCAGAAACGAACTCAGTGGCTGATCGACTGTCCGAAATTACTGGCATTCGGCCGTGGCGTCTTCCTGCTCAGAACTAACTTTTCTAAAAATTATATTTCAGTTGATTTTTCGGCATGTAAATTGTTAGGATTTATTCGGTAGATGTACAAATTATTTGAAATAAACGAGATAAAATGTTACGATTGGAATTCAAAACTAAAATTAGTCATGACTCATGACAACTGATTCGTTGGGCAATGGCGTTGCGTGGTCCGCCACTTTTTTTAGAAAAATTTAGAAAAAACGATGTTTGCCACAAAAAGGAACGGCTGATATAACAGCTGACCATATTGATCATCAGGTGGAGCATGTTTCAATCGCAATGCAAATGTTTAAGATAGGCTTTTTCACAATACCGACCCTCCTTAGGCACAATTTCAAAAAAGTTTTCAA